>PVIA01003728.1:0-159465 GCA_004024845.1 Tonatia bakeri
CTCCAACCAGCTGAGCCACCCAGCCAGGGCTCTTACACAGTTTTCTACCCATGCTCTTGACATTGGGGAGGAAAAGGGAAAGATTTAAAATATGGTTCATGTGTGCATTCAACATTGGCCAATTTTCTGTTTTTAATAAAGGACTTGGGGGTGGTTATTCTTGGGTGCTTTATTTTAAGCAGGTCTTCCTTAGTAAATGATGGAGCCAGTGGTTACTTTTTTTAAGGTATTAAGCAGCAGCTGAAATATTCCTGTCTCTGTCTGTTTTTTCTCTCTCTCTCTGATTTAGAATGAATTTTCTGGCAGCATGTAGAGAGTGGATTGGAGGAGTATGAAATTGGGGGCACAAAATGAGATTAAAGAGCACATTGCAATGATCGAGGGCAGGAGATCATGATGGTCTGCATGGAGGCTGAGCCAGTGGGAGGGAGAGAGAGGTCTGAAATGGTATCAGCAGGCTTTGGTGTGGAGAACTGGACATCGAAGGAGGGCTGCCAAGTTTCTGAGACGAGTGGGAGATGGCGGAGTTGTTAATGAACATGTGGGACACAGAAGAGCTTGTCTGTTCTGTCTATGGAGTGTGTGGTGTCTCTGGGAGATCTGGGTACTGGGTCTAGGGACATGTGGTTATGTAAGACATAATTCCTAGAAAGGGCTAGTGTAGAAATCGGAGGTTATTGGCACATAAGTTGTAACTGAAGTAAGTACAATGATCCCATGTGGAGAACTGAATAATGCAGAGAGGGCCTAGGCAAACCCTGATGAAACCCATGAGGAATAGGCAGAGAAAGGTGACCACAGGGAAGACTGAGGAGGGAGCCACAAAAGTGGCAAGAGAAACAAGTGTGGGCATCTGTGTAGCTGAGGCAGGCGAGGGTTTCAGGACAAAAGGCATTTAGGCAGTAGAGGATTTCTGGTTGATATTCATGACCAGTCATCAGATGAAGATGACTCTCCCTCCCCAGATCTCATTAAAATGATGAAAGTTTTAACAATTGCAACGAAATTCATAGCAGTCTAGGTTCGAAAAACCAGAAAGGCAGATCAGAGCAGTAAGCACTATCTAGGTAGGGAAGACAGAACCCAGCCGTCAGTACAGATGGACAGCGTGCCCTCAGAACTGGGTTGAGGGAGAACAGGAGTGGGAGGCGGTGGTGAGGAGAGGGTGTCGTTTTCGTTGGTTTTCCAGAGCGGGCCTCAGCACTCTGCCGGAAGGGGCCCCAGTTGTATGTGGGCAGCAGGGCCAGGGCCAGGCCCACCTCCGCCTTAGCGGGAGCAGCTTCTGCACTTGGACCCCCAGCAGAGTTTGCTCACGTGGAGGGCGTGCGGCTGAGGAGGTGGAAAACACCCGGGTGGATGGTACTCGAGCTCTCCTTCCAGTTGCAAGAGCTTTCTAAGTTCTAATCATGAGTGTCTCAAGAATCATACCATAGTGCGGCTTTATATCTCTCCAAGTGATGTGCAAAAGCATTCTTTCATTAAATGTCTGCTATTTTTAAAAGGTTTATTACCTGTTTACACATTTATGTAATACAAATTTGTTAGCCAAGAGCCATATTTTATGGAAGAATCTTATTATCCTTCTCTTGTATGTCCTAAGTGTATGCTCAGGCTCTTAGTTAAGTGGGATAATTTAAATAAGCTCATGGGGATTGTAGAAAATACGGCAGATATTTGCATTGAGCAAGGACTCTCTCTAGTCCTTGGGAAGCACAACCTAGCCAGCTCCAGAATTCATTTAGAAACTGTCGAATGTGGATGCTTGCTCACTTAAAAGTTTTTTCTAATTGTGAAATGTTTCAAACACAGAAAACTTCTGAGAATCATTTGACACACACCCATGTACCTACCATTCAACTTTTTGAAAAAATTAAGAATTTTGCCACATTTGCCTCAGATCTTTTTTCATGGAACCTTTACTGAGGGAGCTGAAGCCACACTCACTCTGGGTCCACCCCTCTCCCCAGCTTCCCTTCCGAACTTGGTGTTTTAGCATTTTATTGCATAGTCTTATATCCTTTATCTGTAGTGCCATTTTGCATGTTTTAAAACAACATAAATGATGTATATGACTCCTTCTGAAACTTGCTTTTTATCCTAACATTATTTTTTTTTTTGATGTTAACACATTTAGCTCTGGCTTATTCTAACTGCTTTGCATATTGTCTCATATGATTTACCATAATGTATTAATTTTTTTCTTTGTGGAGTGTCTATTTCTTTAAATAAATAAACTATTTTATAGGGCAATTTTAGATTAACAGCAAAATTGAGTGGGAAGTACAGAGAGTTCCCATAAATCCTTGTTCCCACACATGCTCAGCCTCCCTCACTGTGGGTAATCCCACAAAGCAGTACGCGTTACAGTCAGTGACCTATGCACTGACACTTCGTTGTCACCCAGGGCCCATAGATTGCCTCATGGTGCTATGCCTTCTATGGGTTTTGACATGTCTATAATGATATATATCCACCATTTATTATATGGTCCAAAATGTGTTTTTTGAAACAAGTGGAGGATGAGCAACCTGCAGGGTTGGCACCAGCATCTCCCCATAGTCTGCTTGAAGAAGATTGCAGTGGGTGGGGGAGGCATCAGGGCCTTAGCCTGGGAGCGCAGGCACAAACTGGCATCGAGCCTTGCTGCCCAGACAGTGGCTAATGGTTGAGAGCATTGGAGTCAAAGTGGGCTCAGTATTGGAGGAAGCAGATCCAGGGTGGGTCAGGGAAGGTTTGGGATGAATCTCACCAATAACATATTCTGGCCACAGTTTCTCTCTTATTCTTTGGATTGATGTGACCTTGCTAGACCATGGACATAATTAAAAACAGTCATTCCATTTATCTCTATAGCTACTTTGTTAGGGTAAATCTGGCATTGTTGACCTAGAGACGTTTGCCCTTCCTAACTAAGATAACTTAAGGAATCACATGTTCTTTTTCCTGATAATATAACAGTTGAAAGTTTTTATGTCTAACTTTTATTAGTTGTTCACTGTAGTATACTTCTTGATAATCTCAAAGAAATCAGGCCCAAATCCAGGGAGGCTTTGAATGTTACCTTATTTGGAAAAAGGGTCTTTGCAGATGTGATTAAGTTATACATCTTTTTTTGTGTGTGTGAAAAGGAAAGGAAATGTTTATTTAAAGCTATACAGACTTAAAGTAGTGACCCAATGTCTTCATTAAAACATCAAAGTCCTTTAGGATACCCACAGACGCACACAGTCCTTCCTTCTCCCTCTGCCCTAATCTGGGGTGCTGTATCTCAGGAAAAGAAGTAATTCAGGCTCCTGACAGCATCAGCTGTGTCGTTGGCCAGGATCAAGCCACATGGTTCTCCTTGGCAAAGATGCGAGGGCGTCTCCACTCTGGCCAAATCCTCATGGTTCTCCCCTTAATGGGTGCCGTGTCTAAGTTATACATCTTGAGACGAGTTACCTGGATTTTTGGAGTGGACCTTACATGCCATCGACAGTGTCTCTGTAAGAGAGAAGCAGACAAAGATGGGGGAGAGGCTGTGCTCATCAAGGCAGGGGTGGGAAGGATGGGCCACAAGTTGAGGAATGTTGCAGTCCTGAGCCACTGGAAGAAGCAAGGAGAGGACTCCCCCAGGGCCCTCAGAAGGAGTGTGGCCCTGCCACCATGATTTCGGTTCAGTGAAACTGATTTTGGATTTCTGGCTTCCAGAACTGGGTGAGAATAAATTCCTCTTGTTTTAAGATACCAAGTTTGTGATACTTTGTTATAGCAGCCACAGGAAACTAATCCACCTACCTCAAGATCCGCAACATGCTTAGAGGAGAAGGTATTTTTCTTTTCATTATTTGTTCTTTATTATTGCTTTGTGAATTATATTGGAGGTCTGAAGTATTTTTGTTTTTTCCTTTATGCTTAGTGATCTTTGTATCCCGTTAAAGAGCTCTTTTCTTACTTCATGGTTGTGAAGATGTTCTGTATTGCTTTAAAAAATCTTTTATTGGCCTGTCCTTTGCATTTAGATGCATAATCCACCTTGAGTTGAATTTTGTGCCCATTGTGACAAAAAGTCGCTTCACTTCTATTTCATCCCCCAAGATTGGAGACACGGGTAGGTGGGTACAGGGAGCCACCGGAGAGACTCATGAGCAGAGAGCACTGTGGGAGCCAGTGCTGAGGCAGGGAAACCGGTTCCAGTAACTGAGGCATTGCTGGAGGTTCTGCGTGGACAATGCAGAGTTAGAAACTCCAGGAGCACCCAGTCCTGCGGGAGGGCCCCGCCAGTATTGTCAGATTTCCCTCTGGGAGCTTGACCAGGTTCCCACAGTAGACACCCAGAAAAATCTCGTCGGGTTTCTGGGGGGGAAGGAACCATTTTGAAATACTTTAGAGTAGGGGTGTCAAACTCATTTTCACTGGGACCACATCAGCCTCGTGGTTGCCTTCAAAGGGCTGACTGTAACTTTAGGGCTGTATAAATGTAACTACTCCTTAACAGTTAAGTGAGAGCTTGGCGCTGCTGCTGGGTAGAAACAAGGTGCTGGGCTGGATGAAACAAGTTGGAGGGCCCGAGACAGCCCGCATTCCGCCTGGCATTCGGCCTGCGGACCTTGTGTGTGCCAGCCGCGCTCTGGAGTGCTGTTTTTCTTATTAAGGCCTACCCTCAGGGCCAGACTAGTTAACCAGAGGCAAACCTGCTGGGGTATTATCAGAATCTAACTGCGGTGGGAAAAAGGAAATACCCAGCTCCAGACCCATCTAGATGTCTTGTGTCACCAAAACATGGGGGGTGGCTGAGAAACCTTATGAAGTCCCAGTCCAGAAATGGAGAATGCCTTTGATTAACTTACTGGTAGAGTAGATACAGCGGAGGAAAGAATCTCTGAACTACAGGATATATCAATAGAATCCTTGGAAACTGAACAGCAAAGAGATCAAAGGCTGAAAAAGAAAACCAGAAGAGAATATTGTGGGAAAAGCAGTCCTTATGTAATGTACTGTAATAGGAATATGGAAGGATGAAAAAGAGGAACAGAAGAAATAATTGAAACAATAATGACTGAGAATTTATCAATGTCAGACACCAACTCACAGACCTAGGAAGCTCAGAGCATACCAAGCAAGATAGATAGCAAAAAAAATACATCCGAAGTTAATATCATGTTATATGTCAATTACATCCCAATAAAAAAATTACCTCAGTTTCTGCCTTTGAAAACTAGGAAAGGAAGAGCAAATTAAATGCAAAGTAAGTAGATTAGAGCAGAAATCAGTGACATTGAAAACCAAAAAGTAATAGAGTCTGTGAAACCAAAAACTGGTTCTTTTGAAAAGATTAGTAAACTTGATAAGCCTCTCACCAGGTGGAGAAAAGAAGACAGGACACAAATTAATAGTATCCAAAAATGAAAGGGGAAATCATACAGATCCTTGGACATTAAAAAGGGTAATGAAGAAATACTGTGAACAACTCTGTGTCTCCAATTTTTAAAGATATTTTATTTATTTACTTTTAGAGGGATGGGAAGGGAGGGAGAAAGGGAAGGAGAGAAGCATCGATCTGCTGTCTCTGGTCCCCTGACAGGGACTCAACCCACAACCCAGGCACGTGTCCTGACTGGGAATCTGACTGGTGACCATTCGCTTTGCAGGATGACGCCCAACCAGCTGAGCCACATCGGTCAGGGCTGTGCCCCCAAGTGTGATAAACTAGATGAAATGGGCCATGAAATGAGCCAATAGAATGTCAAAACTTTGCCAACACAGGAAGAACTAGACAATCTGAATTGACCTATCAATCTAATAAATTGAATCAATAATTAATTATCTTTTAAAACAGAAAACTCCAGGCCCACATAGGTTCACTGGTTAATTCCACCACAAGTTTAGGAAAGAAATTATTCCAGTTCTCTACAGTTTCTTTCGTAGAATAAATGCAGAAGGAATGTCTCCTAACTCACTTTGAGGCCTGCATTCCCCTCATACCAAAATCAGACAATGACATTACAAGAAATCTACAAACCACTATTTCTCATAAACATAGATGCAGAAATCCTCAACAGTTTGGTGGTTTCTCATGAAACTAAACATGCAATACAATCTTATCATATAGTCCAGCAATCCTGTTCCTTGGTATTTACCCAAAGGAGTTGAAAACATATGTCCACACAAAAACCTGCACACAGATGTGACCTTTATTCATAATTGCCAACACTTGGAAACAACCAAGAGATCCTTGGTTAAATAAATTGTTCCATCCAGACAATGGAATGTTATTCAGCACTGAAAAGAATTAAGTTATCAGCCTAGACTGGTTTTGCTCAGTTGGTTGGAGTTTTGTCCTGTAATTGAAAGGTTGCAGGTTCCATTCCTGGTCAGGGCACATACCTAGGTTACTGGTGCGATTCCTGGTCCAGGCCCAGGTGTGTGCGGTGCTGGCACGTTCGGTTTGGATGTGTAGGATCTGGGTCCAGGCACATAGGATTCCTTGGTCCAGGAGCATATGGAAGGCAACCAGCCAATTGCTTTTCTCTTGCATCGTTGTTTTTTTCTCTCTCCCTCCCTCTTTCCCTTCTTCTCTCTCTCTCTAAAAGGAATGAAAAAAAAAAAAGTCCTTGGATGAGGATTTAAAAAATTGAGTTATCGATCCAAGAAAAGACGTGAAATAACCTTTAATACATATTACTAAGTGGCAGAAATCAACCTGAAAATGCCTCTTTTCCAGCTACATGACATTCTGGAAAACCATGGATACAGGGGAAAAAAAGTGATTGCCAGGGGCTGTGGGGGGTGTGGGGGGTGGGAATGGTTAAATAGGCAGAGCACAGAGGGTTTTTAGGACAGTGAAACCCTCTGTGTGATATCCTAATGATTGGTACGTGTCATATATTTGTCCAAACCCGTAGAACGTACGGCACCAGGAGTGAGCCATGTGGACTGTGGGTGATTTTGGTGTGTCATTTTAGTTCGTCAGTTATAACAACTGTACAACTCCCGTGGGGAATGTTGATAGTGGGCGAGACTATGCGTGTTTAGGGGGAGGAGATACATGGGAACTCTCTGTACCTTGCCCTCAATTTCGTTGTGAACTTTAAACCTTCCTTGTGAAGTCTTGATTTAAAAAAGTAAAACAAAGCAAAAGAAAAAACTACCAACCTTCTGGAAAACCTGTAAGCCCAGATGGTTTCACTGACAAATTTTATCAAACATTTAAAAAAGAAATAAAGCCAATTTTATTTAGTCTTGCCTATATATTTTTTAACTTTCAATTTAGAATAATTTTAGTCTCATAGTTACAAAAATAGTGCATGGGATTCATTCAGTATCCTGCAATAACATCTTATCTAACCATCAAACCATCTTCCATCTTTTTCCTTTCTTTTTTTTTTATTGTTGTTCAAGTACAATTGTCTCAATTTTCCTCTCACTACTCCCCCCTACCCCAGCCACCACCACCTCCCACCGTTTGGCTTTGTCCATGTGTCCCTTATACATGTTCATTGACACCCCTCCCCACCTTATCGTCTCCCACCTCCCCACTAGTTACTGTCAGTTTGTTCTTAATTTCAATGTCTCTGATTATATTTTGCTTGCTTGTTTGTTTTGTTGATTAGGTCCCACTTATAGATGAGATCACATGGTATTTGTCTTTCACCGCCTGGCTTATTTCGCTCAGCATAAAGCTCTCCAGTTCCATCCATGTTGTCTTGAAGGGTAGGAGCTCCTTCTTTCTCTCTGCTGCGAAGTATTCCATTGTGTTAATGTACCACAGTTTTTCATCCACTCATTTACTGATGGGCACTTAGGTTGAGCACTTGGCTATTGTAAATTGTGCTTCTATGAACATTGGGGTGAATAGGTTCTTTTGAGTTGCTGTTTCAGGGTTCTTAGGGTATAATCCCGGCAGTGGAGTTGCCAGGTCAAAAGTCAGTTGCATTTTTAGTTTTCTGAGGAAGTTCCATATTGTTTTCTACAGTAGCTGTACCAGTCTGCATCTCCACCAACAATGCACTAGGGTCCCCTTTTCTCCACAACCTCTCCAGCACTTGTTGTTTGTTGATTTGGTTATGATGGCCATTCCGACCGGTATGAGGTGATATCTTGTTGTGGTTTTAATTTGCATCACTTTGATGGCTAGTGATTCTGAGCATCCTTTTATATGTCTCTGGGCCCTCTGTATGTCCTCCATTTTTCTTAATTACAAAGAATTATATAATTATTGTGCTAAAAATTTTAAAGAATTCAGAAGTGTTTGAAGTAAAAACTGAAATCTGTCTCACACCCACCCAAAACCAGATAAATCACTCTCTGGGGTAACCACTGTTAGTGATTTGTCGGGCATCCTTCCAGAATATTTTTTGCATATAGAGATATACATACCTACATGCATGTAAATATAGTTTTATTTATTTTCACCAGCTAGATCATTTGGTATGTATATTGTTTTTCAACTTGTTTTTACTCAATAGAATGTCAATCCACGTGATACCCACATTCCCACTCCTCAGATACCATGGTGTTTTTCAGGGCCGACAGAGTCCTGTACTAATCAGGCATGGCGGCACCTTTACTCCGTCCTTCCCTTCTGCCTTCCTTCTATGGACAAAAGTTGTCCCCCCGTTTGCTATTACATATTGTACGTCCTTGGTTCCGTGAACTTGAGTTGTTCAGTGCTGTCAAGAGTAGGTTTTTAGAAATTGTAATATGCTGCTGAGTTAGGGACTTGCTGATATTACAGTTGTGCCTTGGTACCCATGGGGTACTGGCTCCAGGACCCTTGAGGACGCCAGAAATCCCCTGTTGCTCAAGTCCGTTGTATAAGACGGTGCAGGATGTGCATATGACCTGTGCACACCCTCCCATATACTTCCAGTCATCTCTGGATTACTTGCAATACCTAATACGATGTAGATGCCATGTGCATACCTGTTACACTGTATTGTGTAAGGAATACTGACAAGGTAAAAAAAGTACATGTCCAGTACTGAAGCAACCGTTGTAGACCTAACTACGCAGTGCACAGTAATACCCACGTAGCTTTTTCTCTGAATATTTTCTGTCAGCTGCTGGTTGAATCTGCGGGTGTGGAGTCCGTGGGTGTGGCGGGCTGGCTGTGTTTGGGATGTTGCATCTGTGGTCCTGGGCAACTTCAGTTTGTGGCAGTTACTGCACACGGTGCCCCTACCTGGAGCAGGGATTTTGAGCCTTTTTCATCTCTTGGCACACATAAACTGATTACTGAAATCTGCGAGGCATGCCACAAAAATCAATTTTTGTCAATCTGACAGAAATTAGGTATAATTTTGATTCATTCCCACCAGACCACTATCGTGGTGTTGGCTGTTGTCATTGTTTTAATTTGACAGTCTAAGGAAGAAGAGGTCTGTGCCCTGACCTCCTCCTTGCGGCGCACCAGTTGAAAATCACTGACCCAGAGGGCTGGTAAGGACAGCAGCTATCTTTCAGACCACCAGAGAAGCTAGTTTTGGTTAACAAACTATGATACGTTTTTCCAAAGTCCCCTGTGTTCCTGGGTGCTCAGCCAAGGGGAGAGCTCTGCTCTGTCTGAGATTCCCTATAACTTTCAAGTCAGGGTTGCCCCAGTTCCGTGCAGTATATGGGGGAGCTTGGCTCTACTGAACTTGGGGTCAGAAAACTGGGATTCAAGTCCCTTTTCTCTTAGCTCATCACAGTCATGTGCCACTTAGCAATGGGGACCCATTCTGAGCAGCGTGTGGTTAGGCGCTTCTGGTCCTCGTGCAGTCATTACGGAGGGCACTCGCCCCGCCGCGCTGAGGCTGTGTGTGCGGCTCCCTGCTCCTGGGCTGCGCGCCCATACAGCCCGTTAACTTACACAAAGCATGTGGTTAGACGCAAGAGAACATGATGCAGTTATGCGGTGGTAGACACGAGATGTATGAGGCTGCTGCCAGTGTGACACGGTTACTGTTTACAGCAAATTTTTTCTTTGTCAGTAGAAAGAGTACACTCAATGATAAAATGTATAGTATAATGAACACATAAACTAGCAACATCATTACTTACTATCGAGTATTATGTACTGTGCATACTTGTATGTGCTGTACTTCTGTGAGACTGAGTGCAGATTTGTTTACACCAGCGTCATCACAAACGTGGAGGCGTTGCCCTGCGATGTCGTGGTGTCACTTGGTGATAGGACTCTTTGAGCTCCATGATAATCTTATGGGACTGCCATCCTGTGTCCTGTGTCCGGCCCATCGCTCACTGAAATGCTGTTCTGTAGCTGTGACTGTGGTCTTGTGTCTGGGTTCTATGTTGGAATTCTGCTTCGCTCTTTGTGTGGGTGGAAGCTATGCATTCAGCGGTGTGTTGAGTGAGTGTCTAAGTTGGATACGTGAGAATGTGTGACTGGCTCTGTTCAGTTGGTTCAGTAAAAAAAATAAACCAGCTTTTGGGATATCACGAACATCCACCGGGGAGTTACAGCACGTTTCACTTCTGAGTGTCCTTTGGGTACATTCGTCATATAAACGTTCATTTGAAATGGGAATGTAAACTATTTCTAGAAAGTGAATACTTAATTTTTAAATATCCTGGAGAAGCAAATGGTCTGATTTTAAATAGTGATTTATCTGTTTTAGTTTGTGTAGCAATATTTAGTGTTCATGTAAAGTTATCTTAATTATATACATACTTTTATATGTTCCAGAGGAAGCAGTATTTTAGTAGATTGCTTTAAAAAAATACTTGTGCTTTAAACTTGTTCACAAGTTGAAACATAGTGAAATTACACAATTATATTCTGGATCCTATCAGGGTCTGTTAGTATCAAATGAGTGGGCAGGACGATGTACCCGAAGGGCCACTGCCGTCAGCAGTGGACGGTGTGCCCGTCGCACTGTGAGTGGGTTGATGTTAAGATGGAGTGCTTGGAGAAAAATGCTGTAGGCAGTAGGGTGAGATTTATAATGCAATGAATGCCATTTGGGTGAAAGTACGTGGACACAAGGCAGTGTGTATTCTGCAGAACATATTTGAATTAAAGACACTAACTGCGATAGAATAGTTTCCTGCGGCAGGGACTGAATAGTGGGAGCAGAAGGATAAATAAAAGGGAAGGATAGGTGCGACAACCAGAGGGACTGTCTGGGGAGGGCTGACCGGACGAGCCGCTGTCAAAGCAGAGGATCTGTGCACGATCGGCGGGTCCAGCTGGCCCATCCCAGAGGAACTGCCTGCGCGGTGGGCAGGGCCTGGTGCTTCCCTGACCTCAGACTCGTCTTCTTGTAGGGCGATGTATTAATGTCTACCTGGAGGCTTCCAGTGAGGCTTAAGAGATTGGCAGATGTTTAAAGGTGTCCGTCTTTTGATACAACAGATCCTGTAGTCAAAAGTTTCTGTAGCCCTGGCTGGGTGGCTCGGTTGGTTGGAGCTTCGTCCCATACACCAAAAGGTTGGGGGTTCGATGCTTTGTCAGGACACATACCCAGGTTGCTGGTTTGGTCCCCAGTGGGGCTTTTACAGGAGGCAACTTGTCATTGTTTATCTCTCTCCCCCCTGCTTCCCTCTCTCTAAAAATCAATAAACATATCCTTAGGTGAGGATTAAAAATAAAAGTTTATCTAAAGGGAATACTGGTAAAGCACTCAGTAAGTGATTGCAACCTGGCAGCTTTGCTTGTTTGTTTGGAGTGAAGGGAGTGGAGTGAGGGGCAGAGAAGGGGTGAGAGGAGGGCTTGCAGAACATGAAAGTTTTCTTTTCAAGACAGTTCACCCAAAGAACAAGCTACTAGTTGAAATTGTAATTTATATTTCTGGTCTAAATAAAGTCTCCCAAACATGACAGATCCGCCTTGAACACCCAGTTCTGTCTGGCAAGCCATGTGGTGGTATTCTTAGATTGAAAAGTGTGTTTCCTCTCTTGTTCCTAGATGTCAGTTCATTTTTAGGCTGTTCTTCTTTATGACGTTATCAGAATAGCAGTTTTCTTCCCTGAATCTTTACCAGGAACCTTCCTATGGGTGCGAAGGTTTGTTTCCTCTGAGTCTTTCACACCAGTGCTTCCACAGCGTGAACCTGCACAGGAATCACTGGGCGAGGGGAGGGGCGGGGGCTGTTGGAGCGTTTTGGTAAAATGCAGGTTCGGATTCTGTCAGTCTGGGGCATGGCCTTTGCATTTCTGACCATCTGCTGGGGAATGTTGAGTTATTATTTACATACCGTAAAACTCACCCTTTCTTGTGGGCAGCTCTGTAAATTGTTAGTGAACAAGGTCATGGAACCACCACCATAATCAAAACAGAACAGTGGCATTGTCCCCCCAAATTCCCTAGCCCCTCTTCGTAGTCAGTCCTCCCCTCATGCCATCCCCTGGCAACCATGGTCTGTTCTCCGTCTTTTTATAGTTCTATCTTTTCTGGAACGTCATGCAAATGGAAGAATTCTTTCACTTAGCGATGTGTATATAGGAGCTATCTAAATTGTTCTATATATCAGTAACTTTTTCCTTTTTACTGCTGAATAGTGTTTCATTGTGTGAATCATAGTTTGTTTATCAGTCACTAGTTGAAGGACATTTGTGTTTCCAGTTTTTTCATTATGAATTAATCTTTAATTAAAAATGTTACTAACATCAGAAGAAACATAATGCTCTCTTACCGTCGTTGTAGGTGACATCACTCAGAAAGGATACGAGAAGAAAAGGGCGAAGCTGCTGGCGCGCTGCGTTCCACTTCCTCAAGGTGAGGGCGGCGCTCCCAGTGCTCCGTAGCGGTTACGTTATCCCATAGGACTTGGTCGGAAACTGATTTTAGAGCTTAACGTTGCTATGTTTCCTGTTTTTCCTGTGTTTCCTGTTAAGAAGGACTGGGCAAGTAATGTCTCTCCAATGTTAAATAATAAAATCCAAAGGCATTGATTATAATTTACAGCTCTGGTTTGGCATAGATCTCATTCCCAAGTAGAATTTATTGTATTTTAATTGACTATTGAACATGATTATTTTTATGATTATCATAAGGAACATTTTCTTACTTAGGTTTGAAACAAATATTGTAAAGATGCAGTTCCTCCCACCTGAGACCGATCTGTAGAGTCAGCACACTCGTCATTTCAACAGGTTTTGTGTGTGTGTGTGTGTGTGTGTGTAGTTTAACAAGCTAATTATAAATTTTATGTATAAGTTTTAAGGGCAAAGGGATTCAAAATATGCTCAGAAAAGAAGAACAAGATGGGGAGATTTGCCTTATCAGGGCATGAAGAACAAATGTCACGCTGTCGTCAGTGAGGCAACATGGCTTGGCACAAGGACGGACCACTGCGTGAGAGAGGGCGTGGGGCCCGGGCACAGGTGCACGTCTGGCGGAGACTTGGCCTGTGGCGGAGACAGCACTGCGGGTTGTGGTGCTGGCCCGCTTCCTTGCTCACTTGTAAGACAGATGACATTAGTCTAAATGTGAAGGGCAAATGCTGTAGCACCTTCAGAAGGTCATATAGGAAATTGTCATCATCTTGAGATAGGAAGGGTTTCTTAAGTCACTAAAGGCACAAAAAGTAGCAACTTTAAAGGAAAAGGTTAGTAAAATGGGCTCTGTTAAAATTAAGAATTTTATTTTATCAAAAGTCACCAGGAAGAGAAAATATAGACAAGCTCCTGAGTGGAGAAGAGGATTGTAACAGAAATAACGAAGAGCATCGCCGTCCAGCAGAACCCGCCGGGACAGTGAAAGCGTCTGACGCTGTAGTGTCCCGTGGCCGCACGCCAGCCACGCAGAGCTTTGAGCGCTTGAAATAGTGGCAGGCAGTGAAGGACCGAATCTTTAATTTAATTTAAATTAACTTAAACTCAAATAGCCAGAAAGTTCCCCAACATGGTTAAAACAGAAAAAGCCCAGAAGAAAAATGAGCTGAAGACTTGAGACAGCACTTCATAAGAGGAAACCCTCGTGGCCAGCATGCAAACAGAAGGCGCCAAAGCCCAGCAGTGATCAGAGAAATGCCGATCCCTGCCTACTCTGCCCCCGGTGGTTGGAGAGGGTTTGGACGGTGCGGGTGAGGACAGTTAGTGTTACCTGGTAAAGTTGAAGAGGTCAGAGGCTACCAGCAGTTTTCCTTCAGGTACATGGGTGCCCTCGAGAAACTTCGAATGTTTGCACTTCTGTTTGCTCCTGCACAAGAGTGTGTATTGTATCCTTCAACTGTCAGTAGCTAGAACACCAACTGACAGAGTTCATGCAGGGGAGAGCTGAAGACCTGCATGCATCAGCAAGGATGAAGCCCGTAAACACGTGGGTAGTGAAAGAAATAATTGCAAAGGAATAGAGGTAGTTTAAGTGAAAAACATGCCACACTGTGCTATCTAGGAACCTTCATGTAGTCGGTAAAGAAAGACAGGGGAGTGGTTTTCACTGAAGTCAGCACAGCGTTTCATCATGGAGTGAGACTGAGGGATCGCAGGGGCTCCTGCGGCACTTGAGTGTTTGTTTTCTTAACCAGTGTCGTTGTTATTTCCTTATAGTAATTCTTAAACTGAAAACATGCTTTATGCTGCTTATATCAATGTGGTCTATTTTACAGTCGACAACAGAAACAATAATGAAGAGTCTTTATACACTGACATTCGCTCCTCCAAAATAAAACATCATCAACCTCTGAGTAAAACTGGAATTTAAGGAAATGATGGAAACATCCGACAGCCCGTTTGCAAACATCAACAGCCAGCGGCACATTGTACCATCACGTACTGCAGCATTTCCGTCCTGAGCAGGGTGAGACAGGAGTGCTCGCTGCGCCCGCCCTTAGGTGTGACGTGATGGGAAACAGAGCAGGATGAACATCTGTAGTTACAGATGGTGTTATTTTATACCTTAAAAACCCAGGTGACTGCTTATTAACTATTAGAATTAGAGTTTGGGGTTTGATGTAAGACAGATATGCAAGAATCTATAGCTTTTCTCTGGCAGAATTTCTGTTAACAAAAAAACATTTATAGGGGCAGTAAACTATCAGTTGCTTATTAATATATTTAGCAAGAAAGCCACAGAACTTTATTAGGTTCATAAAATCTATTTGAAAGAAATAGTCAACATCCTAAAATAGAAGAAACACCAAATTTCTAAATGGAAAAACATTGTATATAAAGAACTCATATGACTCCACTCCAAGAAAATGAATAATCCAATTAAAAATGGACACAGGACCTGAACAAACACTTCTCCAAGGAAGACATACAGCTGGCCCAGAGACATATGAAAGGATGCTCAGCATCACTAGCCATCAGAGAGATGCAAATTAAAACTACAATGAGATACCACCTCACACCTGTCAGAATGGTCATCATAACCAAATCAACAAATAACAAGTGCTGGCAAGGTTGTGAAGAAAAGGGAACCCTAGTCCACTGTTGGGAATGCAGACTAGTGTAGCCTAGTGGAAAACAGTATGGAATTTCCTCAAAAAACAAAAAAATGGAACTGCCTTTTGATCCAGTGATTCCACTGCTGGGATGATGGGATTATATCTTAAGAATCCTGAAACACCAATTCAAAAGAACCTATGCACCCAATGTTCATAGCAGCATTATTCACGATAGCCAGGTGCTTGGAAGCAGCCTAAGTGCCCGTCAGTAAATGAGTAGATTAAAAAACTGTGGTACATTTACACAGTGGAATACTATGCAGCAGAAAGAACGAAGGGGCTCCTACCCTTCACAACAGCAGGGATGGAACTGGAGAGCGTTATGCTAAGTGAAGTAAGCCAGGCGGTGAAAGACAAATACCGTATGACCTCACCTATAAGTGTAACCTAGTCAACATAATGAACAAATGAGCCAAATAGAACCAGAAACATGAAAATAAAAAACAAACTGATAGTGACCGAAGGGGAGGGGGAGCGGGATAACAGGTAAAAGAAGAGAAAGGGCCAAGTCAGGGATATGTATAAGGGACCCAGGGACATGGACAATGGGGTGGAAATTGACTGTGGAAGTGGGCGGTGGGGCAGAGGAGAGCGATGGGGGAAAATCAGGATAACTGTGACTGAACAGCAACAGAAAAATTATTGTGAAGTAGGCAGTTTCAAAATTAATGTGTGAACATGACGTAGTTCAGTCTGAATACCAGTGGCTGATTCTGCACCCCACCCCCAAACTGGGATTGGAAAAACATAACCCACTTGAAGGTGGCAAGTTCTGAGAGTAGCCAATACAGTTTTGAAAAAGAATACTAGTGAGAAAGAACTGGCCCTCCAGATGCTCGGCCTGGCTGTGTACACTTGGTTGTTAGTCACAACGGGCGTCTTGCGTAGGGAGTAGAAGATGAGTGGAAGAGAAAGGGGTCTGGCAGTGACTGAGGAGCCTTCAGAGGGCGGAGACAGAGCTGGGATCCTCTTTCTCTCCACTGTTAGTGAACAGAGACTTAAGGATCACAGCTCTAAAAAGGTTTGTAATTAAGAGATACTATGAAATTCAGGAGTACCTTGGAGTAACTCTTGAGTGGAGGTTACGAGATAGGAGACCTAGAAGTTAGGAAGGAAAAGAAAAACTGGTATGATTGGTTCCCCAGAAATGAACATTTTTCAGAATGACTGAGCTGCTGGGCTGTAGGTCAGGGAGGCACCAGCCGGGCCATAGATTAGGGAGGTGTGCTCAGGGCTGGGTCGTGTCCCCAGCAGACAAGGGCTTCCTGTAGTTGTTTTTTGGGGACTTATTAGCTTGGTAAAATGAATAAAAATTCAGAGAAGAAGAAATATGGATGGGCCATAAACATTAAGTAGATGGGGAAACTCAAAGTGAACCATTTTTCTCCTGTCAGCTTGGCAAAATTCTAAAACTTTATAATATCCTGTAACACCCAGTGCTGAAAGGATGTGGGGAAATGGTACTTTCATACATTGCTTGTGAGTGCGAATTGCTGTAATCTTTTTGGAAAGTTACCCTTTGATATCTGTTAAAGTTAAAAATATACCTTCTCTTTTATCCAGTAATTTCAAAATGGGTTTTGTGTCTTTGTTGAATAAATGAATCTCAGAGAATCAGAGTGCCTGTATTCTGGAATGTGAGTGTGGGGATGTCCACTGGTGTGCACATCAGTTTGCATCACACCCACTTATAGTCCATGGCACATAACATTCTGTGCATTCTCAGCCCCGCTGTGAACGTAAAGCAGGTTTGCTTGGTCACAGCAAACAGCCAGTGGCAGTAGTGATCAGTATTGCTGCGGGTGCACGCGCGTGTGTGTGTGTGCATGTGTGCATGGATGGTCAAATTCTGAAGAGCTGCACATTGATGTTCAGAGGAGTTCTCATTCTCTAGCGCTAATGACTGACCGCCCTAAAACGCAGGACTTGGAGCAGCAGGACTTGGAGCAGCAGGACTTGGAGCAGCAGTGGCAGCCTCTCTCTGCCCGCAGACCTGCGGTTTGGCTGGGCTGCAGGGCGGTTGCACGCTGCCCGCAGAGCCAGAGCCGATGCCCTGGGGAGCTTCTCAGTCACAGCGTGGGGTCGGTGCTGGGAGACTCAGACAGCCAAGTACAGGGCTCCTGCACTGCTTCTGTCTCCCTTTGTCCTCTCATGTGTCCTTTCAGTGTGCTGTCACTGAGAGGACGTGCTGACACACGTGGGAGCTATGTTGCCTTTTGTGACTGGCCTCGGAAGTCATATAGCATCACTCCTGCTACGCTGTGTCCACTGGGTAGTCACTGAGTACCAGGGTCCAAGGCAGGGATACACTGCCTTTTCTCTGGGAACGATGAAGGCCGGAGGAGCCAGTGGGGCTGGAGTCCTGCTGGCGATTTTTATGAGACGTTTTGAACCAAAGGCTAAATTAAGCTGATTATTTTGAGGATGCATAACTGAAGGCTTTGCTTTATGCTGTTCCCAAATGTCAGCAAATGAGGACTCACACAACACCAGAGGCTTCATTTAATGACCCCATTCCTTTACTCACCACACTGTATCTTGAGGGCCCATGTGGTCAGGGTGGAGGACGTGAGCGCTGTGGGCTGGGCCACGAGTGTGGACAGGCATCAGTGGGTTGGGAGACAGTGAGCAGTTGTTGCAGGTCGAGTCTGTGTGGTAGGTAGTCTGCTGTCGTCCTTATCGTCTGTGCTTTTCTCTGTTTTCTCCACCAGTCCACTTCTTTCCTGCCTGTGTCTGAGGGCGACTGGTGGCACCCTTGTGATTGCTTAGAGGGCTGCTTCTCACTGAGTATGCCGACACAATGGGCAGTGCCAGAAAAAGTGACTCGGGTCCTTTCAGACTCATGGGATGTTCATGGCGCAGAAACACGCTCTCAGAGGACCTTCTGCGGAGAGTCTGCTTGAGCAGCTGCATGTGCTGTGCTCACAGGGCTCAGGCCTGGGCTCTGTGGCAGTCGTCTTTCTTGCGAACAGTGGATGACAGATGCGGGTTGGGCTGGGGCACTGTGGAGAGAGAGCGGGAAGTGGACATCGACAGCTCCTCCTTGACCTTCAGACTCAGGTCTTCGGGGTGCAAGGGCCAGCACAGGGCGCATGTGCTCAGATCATTGATTTTGGTACAGTGTGCGCTGTTTAAAATAGGTTTTCCCACAGTTGGAAAAGTAAGTGGTTGACACAAGACATACCTATAAAATTGTGTTTCAGGAGTGGACCCATCCCTCCAAACAGAGCCTAGGACCCCCGGGCCCTCACAAACCACGGCTGCAGTGCCTAAGCAGCAGAAGCCGCGGCCCACCAACTCGCGGGACGAGCGCTTCCGGTCAGGTAGGGACCAGAGGCAGCAGGCCTCCACTCCTGGACTCTTAGTCTTTGGGTTATTTTTTCCTTGCTAAAAATATCTGCTGAAGAAATTATTTTTACTTGAATGATAATTTACATCATCATATTTTTATTAATTTTTTTATTGTTAGAACTATTAGAGATATCCCCTATTTCCCCCCACCCTTTGCCCCCATCAGCCAGCCCCCTCCCTGCCTTCCCCACATTGTTGTCTGTGTCCATGCATATATGGATATGTGTCCTTTGGCTGATCTCTTCCAGTTCCCCCCTCCTGCTCCCCTCTGAGATCTGCCAGTCTGTCCCATGTGTCCGTACCTCTGGTTTTATGTTGTTCATGAGAATCCACAGACGAGTGAGATCATGTGGTATTTGTCTTTCTCTGGCTGACCCACTGACTTTGCCTCACGTAACTGCAGTACGCTTTAGGGTAGACAGTAGTGTAAGTGCTCTCTTCTTAGTAGGTGTTTCTAAAACTTACCCATTTGAAAAAATTCTTTAAACGTATTGTTGAGAAATCAAGTTAAAGGGAAGTCTGACAACTACAGAATTAAACCACATCCACCAAGACTTTATAGGAAGGGCGCAGACGCGGAATAGGCTGGTCCCATATCCATGTGCGGTGGGTAAAAATTCAGGAGGGATATCTTGGAAGCGAAGAGTCCCAGCCCCCCAGCAGGTCCCCCAGCCCAGAGTTCCAGTGGTGGGAAAATAATTCCCCATGACTTCTCTCTGCAAAAACCAGTGTGGATTGAGTTGGTGGAAGAAACTGCTGGAGTCCCAAACAGTTCCCCTTAAAGAATCTACACACAGGCTCACCTTCTCAGACTTACTTCTGAGTCACAGCACTGGGGTAGCAGCTGGAAAGACATCAGTGGCACACAGGGAGGAACTGAAGTGTCTGGCGTCAGAGAGAGAGCTGGAGGACAGCTTTCTCCCAGACAGAACAGCGGGAAGAGGCCCGTGCCTCCTTTCTGAGCTCTCTCCTCACAGAGCCGCAGAGCCTGCAGGCACGTGTCATATTTGAGACTCCATCAGCCTGACTGACACTGTTTACCCTATGCTGGAGACCCCGAGACTACCTCCCAACCAACTTATGGGCCCACCCAAACTGCTGGGGTCATGCAGCGGACAACCAACTGATGTTTCTCTCACATACCAATGTTTCTTTCCCTCTCTTTGTCCCTCCCTTCCCCTCTCTCTGAAAATAAATAAATAAAATCTTGAAAAAAGAATTAAAAAGAATTCTTTTATGAATTCTTTTAAGAATTTTATTTTATGTGGCACATAAAATAAAAACTACTAGAACTGACAACTGAATTCATTACAGTAGCAGTATACAAAATAAATATTCAGAAATTGTTTGCATTTTAATTTCTTTTTAATTTAACTTTATTTAAAAAATTTTTATTGATTTTAGAGTGAGGGAGAGAGAAATGTTGATTCATTGTTTCACTTCATTATGCATTTATTGATTCTTGCCTGTGCCCTCACTGGTGATTGAACTCACAACTGTGGCACATTGGAACGATGCTCTTAACCAACTGAGCTACTTCGCCAGGGCTCAGTTGCAATTTTTTACACCAGTAATGAATTGTCAGAAAGGGAAAATAAAAAAAAAATCCCATTTACAATTGCACTAAAAAAATAAAACACCCAGGAAAAAATTTAACCAAGGAGTTAAAATTGTAAGATACTGAGGAAAGAAATTGAAGAAGGTACAACTAAGTGGAAGCATATACTGTGCTCATGAGTAGGAAGAATAAACATCATTAAAATGTCCATTGTACCCAAAGCAATTTGTAGATGCAACACGATTCCGATCAAAACACCAATGGCATATTTCACAGAAATAGAACAGACAATCCAAAAATTTAAATGTAACCACAAAAGGCCTCAAATAGCCACAGCAATCTTAAGAAAAAAGAACAAAGTTGGAGGTGTTATGCTACCTGAATAAAAATATCCTGAAAGGCCATAATAATCAAAACAGCATGATACTGGCATAAAAACAGACATACAGATCCATGGAACAGAATAGCTAGCCCAGAAATAAACCCACTCCTATATGGTCAGTGAATATTTGACAAAGGAGACAAAAACAGTGTGGTAAAGACAATCTATTCAATAAGTGGTATTGGGAAAATTGGACAGATACATATAAAAAATGAAATTCGACCACTTTCTTATACCATAAAGAAGAATAAACTCAAAATGGATTAAAGACTTTAAATGTAAGACTTGAAACTATAAAACTTTTAGAAGGAAACATAGGCAGTGAAATCTTGGACATTTCTTGTAGCAACTTTTTCCCTGATCTATCTCCTGGGGCAAAGGAAAGGAAAGATAAATGTGGCTTACGTGAAACGAGAAAGGTTTTGTGCCACAGAGGAAATCATTAACAAACAAAAAGGCAACTTACTGAAAGGAAGATAAGAGGGTTAGTATCCATAATTTATAAAGAACTCATACAACTCAATACTAAAAAAAATCTAGTTTAAGAAATGGGTAGAGCCCTGGCCGGTGTGGCTCAGTGGATTGAATGCCAGCTTGTGAACTGAAAGTTCACTGGTTCGATTCCCAGTTCGGGCACATGCCTGGGTTGCAGGCCAGGTCCCTGGTTGGGGGTATGAGAGAAGCAACCACACATTGATGTTTCCCTCTTCCTCCCTTCCTTCCACTCTCTCTAAAAGTAAATAAATAAAATCTTTAAAAAAAATAGAAAATAAAAAATGGGCAGAGGGCCCTGGTCAGTGTGGCTCAACTGGTTGAAGTGTCATCCTATAAATGGAAAGGTCGAGGGCTCTATTCCTGGTCAGGGCACGTGCCTGGGTTTCGGGTTTAGTCCCAGTTGGGGCATGTGCAAGAGGCAACTTATCAGTGTTTCTCTCTGACTTTGGTATTTCTCTCCCTCTTTCTCTCCCTCCCTTCCCCTTTCTCTAAAATCAATAAGCATGTCCTCATGCGAGGATGAAAAAAAATGGGCAAGGGACCTGTATAGAACCTTCTTGAAGAGAGCACATAGATGGTAAATATATGAAAAGATGCTCAACAGCACTGATCATCAGAGAAGTGCAAATTAAAACCACAATGAGATATCCATTCACATCTGTCAAAATGGCCATCATCGATAAATCCACAAACAACAAGTGCTGGTGAGGATGTGGAGAAAAGGGAACCGCTGTGCATTGTTGGTGGGAATGCAGACTGGTGCAGCCACTATGGAAAACAGTATGGAAGTTCCTCAAACAATTAAAAATGGAATTTGCCTTTTGACCCAGTGATTCCACTTCTGGGTATATATCTGAAAAAACTCAAAATACTATTTCAGCAGAATATATGCACCCTCATGTTTGTGGTGGCATTACTTACAATATCCAAGATTTGGAAGCAGTCCAAGGGCCCATGGATAAACGGGTGGATAAAGAAGTAGCAGTACATACAGGGTGGGGCAAAAGTGGGTTTACAGATGTTCGTATGGAAATTAGCATGGTAATTAATAAATAATGATACAGGAATAAAGTGTTATGTGTACTCACAACTATAAATCTACTTTTGCCCCACCCTGTGTATACAAATGGACTATTACTCAGCCATAAAAAAAAATAAAATGTTACCAGTTGCAACAGTATGTTTGGACCTAGAGAGTATTATGCTAAGTGAAAGGAGTCAGAGAAAGAAAAATACCATATGATATTACGTAATGTGGAATCTTCAGAACAGAGTACATTAACAAACAAAATTGAAACAGACTCATAGACACAGAAACATACTGATGATTGCTGGGGTGTGGCAGGACTGGGTGAAAAGGTGAAGGAATTAGGAAGTACAGATTGGTAGCTGTAAAACAGTCATGGAGATGTAAAGTACAGCATAGGGCGTATAGTCGGTATTCCTGTAATCACCATGTGTGGTGCCAGGTGGGTACTGGAAACACTGTGTAAAGTGCGATATTGTCTAACCAATATGCTGTACCCCCAAAACTAATACAAAATAGTATTGAATGTAAATTGTAATGGAAAAATAAAATGTAAATTAAAAATAAAGAAATAGCCATTTTTGTTTTAAGAATACCTAGAAAGAACATTAAGATTTTAAATGTTATATCAACAGTGGAATGTGATAAAGAGATTTGAGAAATTTTTGATCTGGTAATTTCTTACCAATTTAATACACATTTAAAAAAACTTCATCATGCCCTGGCTGGCGTAGCTCAGTGGATTGAGCGCAGGCTGTGAACCAAAGCATCGCAGGTTCGATCCCCAGGCAGGGCACAGGCCTGGGTTGTGGGCCAGGTCTCTAGTGGCAGGTGCGTGAGAGGTAACCACACATTGATGGTTCCCTCTCTTTCTTCCTCTTCCCCTCTAAAAGTAAATAGATAAAATCTTCAAAAAAAAAAAAACAAAAAACTTCATCACACTGATGACTTTTTTCTGTAATATAATTAATACTTATAGTATAAAGTATTAAACCAAGTTTAAGACCAATAGTAAAAATCACCTGAAGTCTCTGAATCCCAAGCCAACCACCTTTAGCGTTTCGCTGAACACCGTCTTCTTCAGCCCTGGAGGCAAATACACACAGACACGTGTCCCCAGTCCGTCCGTAAATGGGCGCCCGTAAAGGGTCTCCTTCCTCTTCCCGTCTTCCTTATTTCTCTGCCCCCATCCTCCTCACCATCCTCCTCACCATCCTCCTCACCATCCTCCTCACCATCCACTTCCATGTAACTGATACTAGTAAATGGTTTTCTGCCCCTGTGAACTTTATTTTAGTTCTAATTCTCTTTTCCCCTGAATACAAGACCTTTGTCATAAATGTGGTTTGCTGATATTTTCTCCTAGGTTTTGTCTTGTCTTTGCATTCTCTTGAAGTGTCTGTTGAAGAACACAGATTTTTAATTTTAATCAAGTCCAACTTATCAATTCTTTTAAGTCAATAGTGCCTTTGTTCTTGTATCTTAGAAGTCTTTGTCTAACTCAGGGTCATAAAGATTTCACCTGTATTTTCTTCTAGAAGTTTTATAGTTTTAAGGTTTTACCTTTAGGCCTATGATCCATATTTTGGTTAATTTTCATATGAGTTCAACATATGAATCAAAGCTTATTTTTTGCTTGTGGATATCTAGTTTGTGGAGCGTACACTGTCTGCTTCTTTGTCTAAAGGCGGTCATGTGTGTGGCTGTATTTGTGTTCTGTAGATGTGTGTTCATCCATGTTTATGGAAAACTGTGCTCTCTGTGATTGTAGCTTAATAATAATTGTTGAAATCAGTAGTGTTAGTCCTCCAAGTTTGTTCCTTTTTGTTGTTCCCATGTGTGTAATGTGTGTTTCTTCCCCTGGCACTTTTAAGATCTTTTTCTTTATCACTGGTTTTGAGTGATTTGATTATGATGTGCCTCAGTGTAGTTTTATGTTTCTTGTGCTTTGTTGAACTTCTGTGATTTGTTGGTTAATCTGTTTTTGTTTGTTTCTCAGACACTAAACAAGATTTTAAAGTGTTTCAGGATATCTTTTTATTTCTTCCTTGATCTCATTATTGACCCATTCATTATTTAATAACATATTATTTAGCTTCCATGTCTTTGTGTGTTTTCAGTGTTCTTGCAACTGATTTCTAGTTTTATAGCATTGTGGTCAGAGAAGATGCTTGGTATGGTTTCAGTCTTAAATTTATTGAGACTTGTTTTGTGTCCTAACATGTAGTTGATTCTAGAAAACATTCCTCATGCACGTGAAAAGCATGCATATTTTGCTGCTTTGGGTTGAAACGCTCTGAAGACATCAATTAAGTCCATTTGACCTGGTGTGTCATTCAAGGCCGCTGTCTCCTTGTTGATTTTCTGCCTGCAAGGTCTATCCATCGAAGTCAATGGGGTGTTAAAGTCCCCAACTATGACTGTATTTCTGTTGTTCTCTCTCTTCATGTCCATTAGGATTTGCTTCACATATTTAGGTGCTCCTGTGTTGGGTGTGTAAATGTTTACCAGGGTTCTGTCCTTTCGTTGGATTGTTCCCTTTATCATTATCTAGTGCTGTTCCTTGTCTCTTACTATAGCTTTGGTTTTAAAGTCTGTTTTGTTGGATATAAGTATTGCTACCCCAGATTTTTTTTCCTTTCTATTTGCATGAAATATCTTTTTCCAATCCTTTACTTTTAGTCTGTGTATGTCTTTCAACCACACGTGGGTTTCTTAGAGGCAGCATTGAAAAACACACAAAGTCATGGAAGCTAAATAATATGTTATTAAGCAGAGAATGGGTCAACAACGAGATCAAGGATGAAATCAAAAGCTACCTTTAAACAAATGAAAATGAGAACACAGCAATCCAAAATCTGCGAGACACAGGGAAAGCAATCCTAAGAGGGAAATTCATGGCATTACAGGCCTAGCCCCCCCAAAACAAGAAGTTCAAATAAACAATTTAACTTTACACTTAAAGGAACTTGAAAAGAACAACAAACAAAGCCCAAAGTGAGTAGAAGGAAGGAAATAAAAAAGATTAGAGCAGAAATAAATGAAATAGTCTTAAAAAATGATACAAAAGATCAATGAATCCAAGGCCTGGTTCTTTGAAAAGATAAAGCTTGACAAACCTTTAACCAGACTCATCAAGAGAAAAAGAGAGAGGACCCAAATAAATGGAATCAAATGAAAGAGGAGAAATAACAACTGACACCAAAGAAATACAAAGGATTGTAAGAAAATATTGTGAATAACTAAATGCCAACAAACTGGACAACATGGACGAAATAGATAAATTCCTAGAAACATACAGTTTTTCAAAAATAAATGAGGAAGAATCAGAGAGTCTGAATAGACAGATTACATCTAGTGAAATTGAAGCAGCAATCAAAAAACTCCCAACAAACAAAAGCCCTGCACCAGATGGATTCATAGGTGAATTTTACTAAACATTACTGGAAGAACTAACACTTCTCTTCAAACTATTTCAAAAAATTCAAGGGTAGGGAAGACTTCCAAGCTCATTTTATGAAGCCAGCATTATTCTAAGTCCAAAACGCGATAAAGACACTTCAAAAAAAAAAGAAAATTATAGGACAATATCCCTGATGAACATAGACACTCAAATTCTCAACAAAATATTAGCAAACTGAATACAGCAATGCATCAGAAAGATCATACACCATGATCAAATGGGATTTATTCCTGGAATGCAAGGTTAGTACAATATTCGCAAATCAATAAATGTGATTCACCACATAAACAAAATGAAGAATAAAAATCACATGATTATATCAGTAGATATAGAAAAAGCATTTAATAAAAATCTCACATCCATTTATGATAAAAACTCAGAAAAGTAGGAATAGAGGGAACATACCTAAACATAATAAAGGCCATATATGACAAACCTATTGCCAGTATCATACTCAGTGGGTAAAAACTATAAGCATTCCCCGTAAGAATGGTATCAGGACATGGATGTCCACTTCCACCTCTCATATATAACATAGTACTGGAAGTTGTAGGCACAGCAATCAGACAAGAAGAAATAAAAGGCATCCAAATTGGAAAGGAAGAAGTAAAACTCTCTTTTTGCAGATAACATGATACTGTACATAGAGAACCCCAAAGATTCCACTAAGAAAATACTAGAACTGATAAATGAATTCGGCAAAGTAGCAGATACAAAATTAATATCCAGAAATCAGTTGCATTTTTACATGCCAATAATGAACTAACAGAAAGGGAAATTAAGACACCACTCCCAAATTGCTTCAAAAAGAATAAAATACCTAGGAATAACTCTAACCAAGAATGTAAAAGACCTGTACTTGGAAAATTATAATTATAAGGCACTGAGGAAAGAAATTGAAGATCCAAAGAAGTGGAAGCACATACTGTGTTCATGGATAGGAAGAATTAACATTATTAAAATTTCCATATCAGCCAAAGCAATCTATAGAGTCAGTACAATTCCTATCAAGATTCCAATGATATATTTCACAGAAGTAGAACAGATATTTCAAAAATGTATATGGAACCACAAAAGGACCCACATATCTACAGTGGTCCTAAGAAAAGAAGAACCTTGGAGGTTGAAGGAATCATGCTACCTAATATCAAACTATACTACAAGTCCACTGTAATCAAAATAGTCTGGTAGTGGCATAAGAATAGACATATACATCAATGGAACAGAATGGAGAGCCCAGAAATGAAGCCACACCTTTATAGTTAATGTTAGAGGAAGCAAGCACCTGCAATGGGCTAAAGAAGCTCATTCAGTTAATGGTGCTGGGGAAATTGGACAGATGTGCATAACAATGAAACTAGACTACCTTTTTACACCACGCACAAGAATAAATTCAAAATGTATTAAAGCCTTAAATGTTAGACCCGAAACCATAAAAATAGTAGAGGAAAACATAGGCAGCAAAATCTTAGATATTTCTGGTAGCAATATTTTATTGGATGTATTTCCCTAGGCAAGGCGGAAAAAAAGGAACAAATGGGACTACATCAAACTAAAAAGATTTTGCATGGCAAAGGAAATCAAAAACAAAATAAAAAGCCCACAGAATGGGAGAACATACTCGCCAGTACCTCTGATAAGGGGTTAATATCCAAAATTTATAAAAAAGTTTTATACAAAAGCTTCTTTGTTCAAAAACTTCTTTATACAAAAACTTAAAAGAAGTTTTTACAAAACTCAACACCAGAAGAACAAACAACCCAATTAAGAAGATGGACAAAGGACCTGAATAGACAGTTCTTCAAAGAGGACATACAGATGGCCAATAGACATTTGAAAAGATGCTTAGTATCACTAATCATCAAAGAAATGGGAGTTAAAACCACAATGAGACATCATGTCACACCTGTTAGAATGGCTATATCAATAAATCAATATATAACAAGTGCTGGTGAGAATGGGGAAAAAAGAGAACCCCTTTGCACTGTTGGTGGGAGTGCAGATTGGTGCAGCCACTGTGGAAAGCAGTATGGAGATACCTCTAAGAATTAAAAATTAGGTCTGTGTTTTGCCCCAGTGATCCCACTCCTGGGAGTATATTTGAAGGAACCGGAAGCACTAATTCAAAAGAACATAAGCACCCCTATGTTCATTGCAGTGTTATTTACAATTGCTAAGTTATGGAAGCAGCTCTAGTGTCCACTAATAGATGAGTGGATAAAACAACTATGGGGCATTTATAGAATGGAATACTACTTGGTTGTAAAAAAGAAGAAAATTTTACCTTTTGTGACAGTATGGGTGGACCTGGAGAACATTATGCTAAGTCAAATAAGCCAGTCAGAGAAGCACAAATACTATATGATTTCAGTCATATGTGGAATCTCATGAACAAACTGAACTAACAAGCAAAATAGAGACACTCCTACAGAGAGAGCAGGATGACAGCTAAGGCGGGACAGAAGATTGAAGTATGTACCTAGAGTCACCGATGTATCTGTTGAAGGGGCTCCTGGATTTGTCTCTCCTTTAAGCAGCTTCTTCCAGGAGTATTTTACTTCTATGTCTGGGTATATTTTTATTAGACCTTGGTGTTTAAATGATAATTTGGCTGGACATAAAATTGTAGGTTCAAAATGTTTTCTTTGATACTATGTTTCCTTCTTGCAGCCGGGTGGTTACTGTCGAGTCATGTCCCTCTATTTCTTGACCCTTCAAGATGGTTTCCTCTCTCTCTGGAAGCTTTTACAATTGTCTTGTTGCCTTTGATGTTTGTGAATTTTATTTTAGTACATGTAGATGTAAATTTTTAATTTTTCTTGATTAGCAGTTTATCTGCCATTTCCCTGTAAGGTTTTTAAATGTTTTAAAAACATCTCGTTGGAGAAAAACTTTAATTGTACAGAAGTGGTCTTATGCAATTTTTTTGTCCTTAGTAGGTTTTGCTAGAGGAGCAGGTTCAAGTCATTTGGAGTAGTTTATGACAACAGTTGGAGGCACATTTAAGTTTATTTGTGTTATCTTTAATTTGGGGGATTTTTTAAAATTTAGTTTTCATTTATGACTGTGAAAATATTCATGGTTCCAAAGTCAAATCTACAAACAAAGGAATATTTAAAGAAATCTTAGGACCAAAATGTGGGACACACAAGTAGGCGCAGGGTGAGCTTGTGTTACTTTTATACTCAATGAAAGCCACGAACCTTAATTTTGGTACTTCATAAACAATATTTTAAAACCTTTTTATTGCTCTTCCTACGTAGCTGTTCACACCGAAGCCGTGCAAGCAGCTTTGGCCAAGTACAAAGAGAGGAAGGTGCCTCTGCCCTCGAAAAGGCGGTCTGCCCTCGTGCACTCATCTCTGGAGACCTGCACCCCCCCAGGTACTGGCGAGACCGGGTCAGGAGCGTCCCAGGGTGTTTCAGGCGCTTGGTGTCGGAACTTTCTTCCCCGTTGGGTTGGAATATCCTTCTCACTTGTAGTAAAGAGTTGGAAAATGGAGATTGGAAATGTTTGTATATGTGCAGTAGTGCTTACCAGAAAATTTGTGTTGCACACAGTATGCTTCTTACCCAAACAGATAATTGCTTTTTACAGACTTTTTGTGTAGATTTTAGTGGTTTTTTTTTTTTTTTACCAAGATGCTATCTACGTGTTTTAAAGAAGAACCTAAAATGAAAATTTAGTGGTATGCAAGGGTTCCCTGGATTAAGAATTGTTAAATTATTCCCTTATTTACTGTGTTGTTACCAGGCCTTAAATGGGAGAGTAGAAAGCTATCTAGAGGGTTTTAAATTTTTACTTTGTTGTTTGTTGTTATTGTAATTAGAAATGAAACCTTTAAATGGAGTTTCTCTTTGTCAGTGATGTGTTGTAAGCTTCCTATTAAATTATCCCACGTGTTGGTGTAATGACTTTATGTCCATGCACTTCCGTTGCCTGTCTTGTTATGGAAGTCATGAAACTGGTGACTGAAGCCCAACACCAGATTCACAAAATAATTTAGTGTTCTGGTAATGCTCCTTACTAATAAGGAAGAAAGTTTACACTATTGAAAAAAAATCTAAGAAATGGCCTTCAAATTACTCTTTCTACCCAATTTTTAAGTACTTTAAAATAATTGTGAAACCTGTAATAAAATGCACAGTCATACAGACTAGATAGAACCTTAATCACGGTTAATTTTACTGACTGAAGCAGTGTTCTTGGGGAAGGAATTCTTTCCAGAGTTCTTCCTGCTTCCCCTAGGAAGAGGCCGGTGATCGGGGTGAGGGAGGCACAGAGGCTGCAGCCCCTGCTGCCGTGTGCTTGCCAGGGAGGCGCGCTTCTCCTGCCCTGCGGGGTTCTCAGGCGCGCGAAGGTGGGGTAGGGTTTGGGGTGAATGTTCCGTAGCAACACTGGACGTTCACAGAGCGTTCCCCAGTTGGGGTCTCCTTTGGTATTTGGGGCCCCACCAAGCCATGTTCTGCAGCCACGTTGGGAGCCTGTCTTCACTCCCAGTGTGTAGTGTTCCAGGACTAAGACCTCTGGGGGAAGCTGGGGTCATAAAGCCAGTTTTCCCAGCTAGGGTCCTTTGGATCTTCCAGTTGGTTGATGCAGGCCCTTCTAGATTGAGTGTGACCTTTGCCATGACTCCTCAGCCAGGTGCGGGTGCAGCTGTGCAGGCATACAGGGCAGTGCGGTGCAGGCTGGGAGGCCCGGGTGCCAGTGTGGGAATGGCCTTCCTCAGCGACCCATCCCTACATCACGCCTGTCGTCGTTATTTTAACCACAGACACGTCGTCTGCCTCAGAAGATGAGGGCTCTTTACGGCGACCCGGGCGACTCACCTCCACTCCGCTCCAGAGCCATTCCAGCGTCGAGCCCTGGCTCGACCGGGTCATTCAGGGCTCGTCCACCTCATCCTCCGCATCCTCCACCTCATCTCACCCGGGAGGGAGACCTGCCGCCGCACCCGCGGGCCCTGCGGCCCACGCCCATATAGGTCAGTAACGGTGTCTGTGGCCTTTGTAGGACAGGGGTGCCTCTGCGCCCATCGAAACCTGTCTTCTCTCTTTCATCTGGAAAGTGGCTTTTTGGTGACAAAAGCAGTCCTTGCTACTTCTGTGGTCTGATGATCCCAGGCGCACTGGCATGCGGGCCTCCCCCGCGGGCAGAGAGAGGCACATGGTGTCTCTGGGCGTGTGCTCCCTGCTGCTCTGGAGGGCGGGCTGGCACAGGGGCAGGTGCCGAGCGGGTGTTCGGTTAGATGTGCCCATAGCTGCTCCTGACGGTCACCCTGGCCCGCAGCTGCGACACCGTCTCTGCCTCTGCCATGTGCGCAGCGCGGGTCCGTCAGTTTGCTCGGAGGCCCAGGGTAAAGAGCTCCTCGACCTGGATAGGGATGGCCTGGATAGGGATGGCCTGGCTAGGGATGACCTGGATAGGGATGGCCTGGCTAGGGATGAGCGTCAGAGCTAAGTCATAGGGAAGCACAGAACTCTCCCAGATCGTTCGATCTTCAAATCACACTACTGTTAGGGAAGACGTACAGACCTTTTCCTGACTTGAAATCACATCTTAAAAACAAACAGTAGCATCGTTAGCTGTGTGTAGCTAGCACACAGCACCCACATGGGTTCTTGCATGAACACCTTAAAGAGTGTGATTGTGACCCCTCTGTTTTCTAGATGTGGAGGGAGGACAGAAAGGTCGATTGTCACTGACCTGAGATTGCACGCCTGGCTTAGCATCGAAGCCAGCCCGACGGTTTTCTTGCTTTCTGTTCGTTCTCTTTGCTGTTAGTTGCTGTTCTGCTCGCACTGAAGCGAGCGTGGCTGGTGTTTCCAGGGAGGTCACAGCCAGCAGGCTCTGGGCGTGGGTGCTAAGCTGCGTTGTGTAAAATCTTGGTCATTTGGCCGGACTGGGACTACTCTGGGTGTTTTCACTGGCCTACGGCTTTAGTCTCACCATCCTCTGTGGGCACAGCACTGAGGTTCTTCATTTTAAGTTTATTGCCTCAGTGCACGGAGCACGTTTCTGTTGAGCGTGTGTCTTCTACTGCGACGTGAGTCATAGGTGAGCGCTCCTGATGCTGTGCTCTGCTTCAGCACCCGGAGACCATGGGTGGTGGGGGGCAGCTTACCGTCGGGGCTCCCCAGGATAGCATGTTTCACAACAAAAGGCCCCTTTGGAAAAGAGCCCATCCAGATCATTTTGGTAGCTTTTCTGCATGTCCTATGAATGGGCAGTAGTTAATGTCCCCCTTTCCTCAAGGAGGTTGACAGTGGATAGCTTGAAAAACAGTTTCTCCACTGATTTATTTAAAAACTGCCCACAGGTCAGAATGTTTAACCAGATAGCCTTTGACCTCCAGTGGTCGTGGGTCTTTTAACAAAGCACTAACTGTAAGTGTGTTTGGGGAGGGAAGGCGTTTTCATTCTCTGAAGACCCTGATTGTGAAGATTCACGAGTTGGGTGCATGACCTTTCGGTGAGAACTCTTGGTCTCCACTGGCGGAGCTGAGCCTGTCTGTCTCCCACCCCACTCGCCTGGCCTCACATACACACTGTGATTAGTTCTAGTAACATCTAAAAACTTAACCTGGGCTCCGCATGTGGTGCCCTACCGTGAGCTACCGTGGATGGTGGCCTTCGTGTACGAAATGTTTGCTGAACATAGCGGCTCAAATTTCTGAATGTGAGAATACTCAGTTTCTCTCTCTTCACTATAAAAACCATCCTTTGTTTTAGTTTTTAACAGTAGAGAGGGTTAAGAAAAGAAATACCAAAGAACAAGAATATTTAGGTAAAAATTTAGAGGTAGAACATATTATTAGGTAAAAGTCATCTTAAAAATATATCATTTTTAACTTTAGATTAAGGAAATCAAATACATAAACATTTGTACACAAACATAAATAGGTATATTTAAAAGTAGGACTTTTAGTTACAGTAATTAATTTTTATTTTGAATGTGGTTTGCTTATTTTATTCAACTATTTTAAAAACTACTTTTAGTTATGATTACATTTATACCTTTTTCACAAGTACTGTTAAAATCATTTATTCCTTTTGCTGAATTTGGAAAGATGGGCGATTTCTTTTTAAACTGAAAGAACGTTATGATCGGGCATACTTTTAAGTGCTAATTTCATCAATGTCCAGCTTTTCCAGGGTTATGAAAACTCTGTAATTAAACTTAGATTTTTCCAAATGGTATTTTCTGCTGTGTAGATAGTGAGTTTGTGTTTTGCTTCCATATAATTTCATCTTTCTGTGTATTTTAAATTTCTGCCTAGGTTGTGAAATGATAGCTAAAAGTTCAGAGTGTGAGATAGGAGTGTGCCGTCTGCGAGGGCAGGAGGATTCGTTAGAAGATAAAATGGGTTACAGGTTGCCACTGACATAGGCTCATGTCTGTCTCACAAGTGGACCAGTATCTGCCCTAGTGTCATGGTGGGGCTCAGTTTCTCGTGGTTGTGCAGACGCGGTGCTTTTCCCAGTAGAAGACTCCACTGTAATGATAACGTGAGAGCAATGTACAGTCAGCCGGTGTTCCCAGCAGATCAGTGTGCCAGGTGATGGATCCCAGCAGATCAGTGTGCCAGGTGATGGAAATCAACACAAAGATGTGCATTTCAGACAGTGGAAGGCAGAGTCTCTAACCATTTTCTGTATCTAACTACTTTGTCTTTAAACGAATACATTCTGTTCTAAGAACTTGGTTGTAGTCTCTTAACAGTGAGTTGTGTTGAACTGGCCACGAGGGTAGTTTTCATCTCTGTAGGTTTATTCTTTGAAGACTGCAAAGGTCTGTGTCTGCGGGACATCCAACATACTCTTTAGGAGAATACAGGGTAGTCTGTTTTTTTTTTTTCATAATACAACAAAAAATGGTCCAATAATAATTTATATAAAATGTGTTTCGGCTTCATTGAGGGAGATTTCTAGTAAAATCTTATTGGAAGGCAGGTCTGCTTGTGCCCATGCATGTGCTGTGGTCAGTGGGGCTGGTCTGGAACCGGACAGCCTTCCTGCACATGGGTCTGCATGCTGTGTTTGGGAGCTGAGGGTTCACTGGGTCCTTGGGTGCCTTGGTTGATCAGAAAAACATTATCAGAATGCCATGCTCCTTGCTTAGAAAGCACAGCTAGAGAAGCTTTACTCAAATGGGGTTTAAACAGCAACGTAATGATCTTTTTGAATTAACGACACTTTTGTTTTGGGTTTGTTTTTCAAAAGCAGATCTGCACTCTGCCCCTCCTGATGTCACCACTGGCCTTGTGGAGCATTCGCACTGTGAGGGTCCACAGCCAGCCTCTGTGAGAGGCGTCCCTCGGGGGTGCGGTGGGCGCCTCCTGGACACAGCGGGTGGTGAGCATGTCTTCCTTTCTCCTTTTGCCACGACTGAGCACAGGTGCTTCACAGGTACAGAGCATCCCTTAGTGTACCCGCTATAGCAAACCTGAGCCAGTCAGCAGTTACGACCCCTCAGTGCATGTTATCACAGAAAGCACCCTGTGCAGAAAAGATCAGAAATACCTGTGGAATTGGTCCAGTGGACCAAGGAGAGTAGGGTGGAGAAAGCCTCCAAGTTTGAATTGGATTTGAAAGGAATTTGGATCTGCAATAGTGTAGGAAAGTAAGGAGCATGTAAAGTTTTTATTTGGACATAGTGTGGCTCGCATAGCAGGTCCCACTTGCTGCACGGCAGCCTTGTGCCTGCACACCGTCCTCGGCAGCCTGTGGGAGGGGTGCAGCAGCTCGCACGGTTCCTGACGTGTGAGCCCTGTGCTGTCAGTGCGACCTCAGTGTCCTGCTTAGTATTGTTGCCTTTTGAAACAGCTCTCTAAGTTCTGTGAAAGTCTCGTGACATTTTCTGTCCCATGCGCCAGGTTTGAATGGCAGAAAACTCCAGAGGGTTTCAGGTCTAAGCTTTGAACATGTGTTTTGATCCTTCTAAGCAGTAGGTCCTATTTTGTCGAAGTCTTTTAGTTCTTTGTCCAAATGCAAAAGGAAAATGAAGCAGCCTTTCTGTTGATTAAATAGATTTGTATCTGATTTATTACTCTATATTTGAACAAATTTAAGAACTTAGTTGAGCTATGATTGACATGTAATCAACCGCATCTATTCAAAGTGTGCAATTCTATATTTTAAGATGTGTGTATACCCATGAGACTGTCCATACAATCAAGACAGTGAACACATCTGTTCTTAATAAAATTTTTTTGTGCCCCTTTATCAGACCTCCTGCTGCCTTTTTTGGCTCCTGCTCAGGAGACCACTGATTTACTTCTGACACTGTAGTTAGTTTGCATTTTCTAGAATTTTACGTAAAAATAATCGTACTGTACTTACTTTTTATTGTCTGGGTTCTGCTACTCTACATACTTATTTTGAGGTTCATGTTCTTGCATGTATATTAGTTTATTCCTTTTATTGGGGAGTAGATTTCATTGTATGGCTGCACAAGTTTATCTGTCTGTTTCCCTGTCGATGTATATTTTGTTTTTTTCTAGTTTTTGTCTATTGCAAATAGAGCTGCTTATCCATGTCTTTGTGTGGTCGTGTGCTTTCATTCCTTTCAGTACCCAGGAGTGGAATAATAGGTCTGTGTTGAACTCCTTAGGAAATCTCCAGGCTCATTCTCCTGGCGTCTGTATCATTTCCCATTCCCGCCGTTAGTGGTGTGAGTTCGGTTCCTCTGCAGCCTTGCCAGCAGTTGGTGTCGTTGGTCTTTAAATGTCAGCGGTCCTGATCGCTGTGGAAACGTGTCTCATAGTTTGGTTGCACCTCCCTGGTGGTGGACGTCTTCTCATGTGCCTATTCGCCACCTGCATATCTTCCAGAAGAGGCTGTTCAAACCTTTGGCTAATTTTTTAATGTGCTGATTGTTGTCTTACTAAGATGGGAGAGTTCTTTATGTATTCTGGATACAGGTTTTTCCTAAAAATCAGGCTTATAATTTATATTTTTTCCCAGTTCGTGGCTTGTGTTTTCATTCTCTTAACTGTGCCTTTCAAAGAGTAGAAGTTAAATTTTTGATGATGTCCAGTTTACCAAATTTTTCTTTTATGGATCCTACTTATTGTCCTATCTAAGATGTATTTTCCTAACTCAGGGTCATAAAGGTTTTCTATATTTCCTACTAGAATTTTATAGTTTTAGGTTTTACATTTAGGTATATGATTCATCTGAGTTAATTTTAGCATAGTGCAGGAAAAGCGTCAAACTTCATTTTTTTATATATGCATATCCAGTTGCTACAGCATCACCTATTTTAAAGACCATTCTGTCTCCACCAGTCTTCTTTGGCATCTTGAGTGACAGTCGGTAGAGCATGTGTGGGAGGAGTCTATTCCTGGGCGGTCTGTGCTGTTCAGTTGCTGTATTTGTTTATCCTTATGCCGGTGGCACACTGTCATGATGACCGTGGTTTTATCTTGAAATCGTGTAGCTTGTCTTCAACTCTGTTTTCGATTTAAATTTTGCTTTGACTATTCCAGTTCTTCTGCATTGTAACATATTTTAAAATTAGCTTGTTAATTTTTACCAAAATTCCTGTCAGATGTTGATTGGTATTTCACTGACTCTCTAGATCAATTTGGAAATAATTGGCATCTTAACTATTGTATACTTCAGTTGATGAATACTGTATATTTTTTATTTATTTAACTTTTATAAAAAAATTTAGCACTGTTTTATAGTTTTCAGTGCGCAGGTATTGCACATAGTTTGTTAAAATTATCCCAAAATATGTTACATTTTTATGCTAATGTAAATGATATTTAAATATTTCTTCTAATTGTTTGTTGGTGGTCTATAGATATATGATTGATTCTTTTATATGGACCTTATATTAGTTCTCGTAGGTTTTTTGATAGATTCCTTAAGATTTTCTACATACGAGCAATGGTGGTATTATCTATGAACAGAGTTTCACTTCTCTCTCCACACCGTCTGCCTGCAGGGACGTCAGTATTTCCGGCTTCCCTGCAGTGTCTGGGACTTGCAGTTTTCTGTTAGAAATGTTGAGAGGGGACATAACACGTCTTATTGTTAATTGTTGGTGGAAAGTGTTCATTTTTTCATTTTTAATTGTGATGTTAGCTGTGGGTTTTTTATAGATGCTCGTAATCAGGTTGAGGAAGTTCTCTTTTTTCCTAATTTCCTGAAAATTTTTATCATGACTTTCGTTACATGATGTTTTTGACCTGCCAAGCTCATCATGTATGGTTTTCCTCTCATAGTTAAGCGCAGCCCAGCTGTGTGGCAGGCCGCGCCGCGCAGGCGCAGGTAGTGCCGCACAGGCGCAGGTAGCGCCGCACAGGCGCAGGTAGTGCCCTGTCACGTTCGCACGGCAAAACCGCCCGATCGTGCGTTTCTCAGAACGGATCCTCGTTGTTCCGTGAGGCTTGTTAATGTTCTGCATAATCAGAACATAAAGTATGGGAAGAGCGGGGAGAATCCTAAAGCTGAAATCGAGCAGAAATAAACAAACACGACTGTATTTCCAAGAAATACCATAGCCACACTCAAGGGGGTGGTGGGCAGAGAGCAAATATAGGTAAGTTCTGAACACAGTATTGGATGGCGCGCCCTCCGCCTTGGGCACGGCTGGGTTGGAAGCACAGCAGATAAACCTTGAACTCTTGTTAGTAGGTTGTTTTTGTAGCGCTGTGCATGAAGCAACTTGAAATTATCCTGCACACTTGATAGCATTGAGCAAAGGCATTGATGCTGTTGGGGGCAAGGTTCTCACTGTGGAAGAGGGACATCCAGCGATAAGCTGTGAAAGGCGAGAGAGAACCCTGTGGGGGAGACTGGGATTGGAGGTGGCAGTGTGGGTTCATGATTTCTAAGGTGCGAGTCTGTGTCAGTTTACACTTGTCCGTGCACACATGTGCGCTGTCCTTGTAGGTGTGCACGTGTGTCTGCGAGTACATGAGTGTGTGCCTGCAGTGTGCCTTTTAGCTCTGTCTGTTGAAAGAAGCATGGACACTGAGCACACCTGGTGACTAGATCTTGGTCTTTACTCCCTTCCCACTGAGGACAGCCAGGGCTGCTTGGGAAGATGTGTGATTTCAGGGCAGGGCAGGGCAGGGCAGGGGAGTACAAGTGACTGAAACATCTCATAATGGAATGTAAGGAAGTGCTTAAAAAACGGTGGCGCATGTCACAAGTCAACTTGTCAAGGGTCCCACTGGCTAACTCGGGGACAATTTGTGCATCAGATACAACCATGAGGATCTATAACAGTTGAGAAAATAGCCATCTACTAGTCCTTCTGATAATATTGTAGAGAGAGAGAGAGATGATAGATGACAGACAGACAGGTGATAGACAGATGACAGACAGGATGCCAGGTGGTGACTGCTCAGTGTGAACTGAGTGCTAGAGTTGGGAATTGACTGCAACGGGTGCCGTAAAAATCACTGCTGGCAGGAAGGATGCGTGACTGTCGAGTGCAGGGAGAAAGTTCAGTGAGGGTCAGGGTATTCATGTGTCCCTGAGTGTCTCGTCACAGCTGCTTGTTAGCTGCACAAGAGACAACAGTAACGATGTAGCAGAGAAGCTGGGCAGTGCCTTGGGTGACGAAGTCAGCCTCTCCGCGAGGGTAGGTGGGTGTCCCAGGAATCGGTGTGTGATCTCACGTAACAATTCAGCCAGGAACACAGCACTTGAATCGAATCATGAAAAACCTCATAAAACTCAAATCGAGGTATGTTCTGCTTACGAAAAAGAAAGAACTGCACTCTTTCAAACGTCAGTGTTGTAAAGGACAAAGAAGTACTCCAGGTTAGAGGAGACTGAGGAGACGTGACGGGCACATACATTTCTGGGTTCTCGCCGGGCCGGTGTGGGAGGAGGGAGTGCGCTGCAGACAGACCCTGCAGCGTCAGTGGCCCCACTTGCGGTCGTGGTGGGGGTGCCGAGGCTGGGCCCTGCTTACTCCTGCCCTCAGCCATCTTTCCCTGTCTGTTCTCCTTGGAGCGCCCACTGCCGTGTCAGCTGTTCTTGTTCATTGGCGGGGCACGTGTTTTTATCCAGCGGATGGTGGGCTGTTTAAGGACAGACTCTTCTTACGTTTTTGCTCCCAGAACAGCATTTCTTAATTACTGAGAATACCAAAGAGCTTTTAGTTTATGTGGATTGTAGCTCTTGATACTCACCATAATTAGAAATTAAAACTAAAAATTTAGAAAAATATTTATTTAAAAATAATAAACTAATTATAGTTTAACATAAATAACTCATATTTGAAAAATTTGCACAGTAAAATGAAAATTTAGAGGGGAAATGGGCTTGTTTTCTGTTGTTGCCACTGGTCTCGTGGTGGCATAGTAGCATCATCTGGTTCTGTGTCTCGTCCCCATTCAGTCTGTTCTGCTCTGACGTGCTGTGTGGCCTCGGGGAGACTCCCCCGTGCTCTTGTGACAGGAGGAAAATGAAAAAGGAAATGGTATCCTAACATGACTGGGGAAGGCAGTTGGCCCGTGAACAGCGCGGGTGCTACACAGTCGAAAGTCAGTGTGCAACTCCGACTCCCTGAGAACTTAGTTGTCCCTCGGTGCCTGCAGAGCACCTTGGTTGCAGGACCTTCCCGCAGACACCAGAGTGTGCAGTACTCAAGTTCCCGTGTAAAATGGCACAGGTCGTGCATATGTTTGGCCTGCCACGTCCACGGACTCCCAACCACAGACTGAAAACAGCGCACATGTTTATTTAAAAGTCTGTGTATAAGTGGGCTTGTTTAGTGCAAACCTGTGTTGTTCAAGAGTCAGCTGTAGTCTGACTCATGAACCTCCTGAGAGAGTCTCAGGCACCCCCAGGGGTCCCTGAACCACTTTGAAAACCACTAGCTTAGGACAAATTCTACTTCCTAAAAGCCATTCAGTAAGATTTTTTAATGAGTTAATTCCAAAATGCCTGCCTGATGGGGCCAGCACTTTTTATTCACGTGGCCGGTCACTGGACCTCGTTTCCGTGTCCTGTTCTCCAGAGGATGTGGCGTGTTCTAGCCTTAGTGCTCCTCTTCCTGTGACAGGTGTCCCTGTGAACAGCAGAGTGTCCTCCAAAATCCAGCAACTTCTGAACACCTTGAAGAGGCCGAAGCGCCCTCCGCTGAAGGAGTTCTTCGTGGATGATGTTGAGGAGCTGTTGGAAGGTGAGCATCCTTAGACTTGGGTTTGCGTGTGGGGACTGGGTGGCCATCATGTCTAAAGACACAGGCAGATGTACACCCTCCGTGGGTTACTGCTGTGCTGTAACACAGTAAAGTGATGTCCTCTGTGCTGGCAGCCTCTGTGGTTACCGTGTGTGGTGGTAAATTCATCATCACCTGTGACTGCTGACTTTATCTGGACAGGTGGAAAATTCATTGCTTCGTAGTTAAAATACTTAACATTTCTCTGTGCCTAGGATCCAGTGGTTAGTACTTTATAAGACTACTTCTAAGTTGTATTTTACTTACATTATTAAAAATTTATTTTTTATTGATTTTAGGGAGAGACAGAAAAACGCTGATTTGTTGCTCTATCTATTGATGCATTCATTGGTATTTTTCTTGTATGTACCCTGACCAGGAATCAAACCCGCAACCATGGTATATCAGGACATTGTTCCAGCCAACTGAGCTACCTGTCCAGGACCTATTTAAATTTTTATTTAAACTTTAAATCTTAAATATTCCTCTCACCATGGTTTTAAAGTATTACATCTTTAGCATAGTTTTGGCCCTTTTTCAGAAATTTAGCCTCTTATTTATGAGTGAGAGATACAACAAAGTCTGCTCAGAAAGTATCCAGCCATGTAATAGGAAAGATAAAGACAAATTTTTCGGAAATGAAAAATTTCTGAAGAAGATAGAAAAAACACTGTCCACAGGACAAGGATGCCTCAGTCCCCTTCCAAATAGGCCCTCACATCTTAGGACCTCACACAGTTCTCCCTGTCGCCATCAACTGCCCTGTCATATTTTCCTGAATCTCATCAATGGTCTGAAATCTCTTCAGTTTTGGGAAAAGCTACAAGTTGGCAGGGCACCAAATCTGAGCTGTAGGGGGTCTGAGTCACCTGGGTGATTCAATGTTTCGCCAAAAAACTCTGCACTAGACGTGATACACGAGCAGGCACATTGCCGTGACGAAGCTGCCAGTCACCAGTTGCCCAAAGCTGCAGCCTTCTGAATCATCCAAATAGTTTCCACAGAGGAATGTTCAAGCTTAACCAGAATTTGATGCAGATTTGTTGCTGTACTTGCTCGGTCATTTCGAATGTGATGGCCACACAGTGCACAGGCTCACTCAGTGGCATGTACCTCCCCCACTGACTGGCGCAGTGAAGTCGTCATTGCTCATGCGTGTGCGTTCCAGTCCACTCTCCTTGGCCGCCAGGTTGCAGCGATGTCGTGCAGCCTGTTCTTGTTATGTTAACAATGGTTGGACTTTTTCCCGACAGACTTTGTGTATTTAGAAGAAAGAATATAGATTTAAAAAAAATACCAAGAAGTAGAGGCGTAAACTTCTAGATAAGGAACAAAAATAAAGCCCAGTGCAAGATACAAGAGTGTGAACGCGTAGAGCCACAGGGGCGCGTGGGCAGCCCACCCTCAGCTCCTCACACCTCCCCTGTGCACCTTTGCCGCTCCACAGGGGATCAGCTCTGGGCGTCCCCTTCATATCTGAGGGTTGGATGCAGCTTTTAGGGCATGGTTCCCTTCATAATCACATACCGTCTTTCAGGGTCAGAGTTCAATCATGTGAGTGCTTTTTAGGGCAGTCTTTGTTACACTTGGGCAAATTTTGGTCACATATCCACTGAAAATATCGTAGACTTTATTTTTCTTTTGAATGCCCAGAGTGAAGTAGTGACTCTGTTGACCTTCATCATTTAGAAGCGGGCCTGGTGCCTGCCCTCAGGTGTTGTCAGGGTTGGCTGTTCCGTGAAGGCCTGGCTGTCTCCGCCCCCATCCTGGGGTTGTCGTGTGGGGTTGTGGTCACCAGCTTATCGTCTGTGGTTGAAGCTCCATCTGTCCTTTGGCCAGTTGGTCTGTGACTATTATAGTGATAAATCCAAACAAATTACTGTCACCATTTTATAATTGTATTTTTAAAGAACAAAATTATAAACTATAAATGCTTAAAAATAGAATGTGTGCATGATACCACAAAATGTTGATTTTAAAATTTCAATTTTGCTTATAGTTCAGCAGCCAGATCCAAATCAGCCGAAGCCTGAGGGAAGCCCGATGGTAGTGCTGAAAGGAGAACCTCTGGCCGTGGGGATTTCCTGCCCGCCTTCGCTGCTGGCCGCCCTGCAGCGCTGGGGCACGATGCAGCCCAAAGCCCCCTGCCTGACCGCCTTGGACACAGCTGGGAAGGCCGTCTACACCCTCACCTACGGCAAGTGTCACCAGAGGGCAGCTGGGCTCTGGCCTCGCTGCACCTCGTTGCACCACACTGCACATGTCACACATGCAATGCAGACACGTTCTTGGTGAGCACGACAGAACAAATTTCCTGGGACAGTCACATAGCTGTCTAACGAACGGAATGTCACCTCACTCCAGGTGGCCCTCCCAGACTGCCGCCTCTTCCTCCCACCAGAGGGGACCTACTCCCTGATGGAGGATGACCGGCCACTGCTGTGGTTTCGAGTGTTCACATCTGTATGTGCGTTTCTGAACAGTGGAGTTTAGTTTTGCCTGATTTTGAACTTTGTATAAATGGAATCATACAGTATATGTTTTTTGGGTTTGGAGCCTTTTGGTTTCGTATTGTGTTTTTATGTAACACAGATCATAGCATGTAGCTTAATGCATCCTCACAGAGTACATACCCTCAGCTGAGAAGCATTTTCAGGTCCCTAAGCCTCTTGTGTCCCCTCCAGCACTCCGTCCTCTCTCACACAAAGGCAAACTGTTATGCTGACTGCTAACTCCTCTGGCTTGACCTGTCTTTGAGTTTTGAGTAGCTGGGATCACACGAAGGTGTTGGGCTCTGCACTCTTTTGTGTGGCATTGTTTGTGAGACTCACCCGTGGTGTGTGTGAAGTGTAGTGGCTTATTCTCATCCATAGATGTTATTTCCTGCAGATGTGCCTGGGCTTACTTAAGCACGCTGCGGTAGACGGGCGTTTGGGTTGTTCCCGCTCTGGGGCTGTTGTGTGTACTGCTGTTACGAACATTCTCCTGTGGGTCTGTGGGCGAGCGTGTGGAGGGGCGCGTGCTGCTGAGGGTGCGGAGGTAGTGTTACTGAGCTCTAGGACATTCTGTCAGGCAGTTTTCCGAGGGGCGGCGGCAGTCTGCTCTCCCACCAGCGGTGTGCGCTTTTCCAGGTGCTCCACGCCCCCTCCAGCACTTGACACCCCTTCATCTGAGCCTGTCTGGTAAGCGCGTTGTGGTGCAGGTTATGGTGTTAATTGCGTTTCCCTGGTGACTGGTGATGCTTTCATATGCTTGTTGACTGTTTGAATATTCTTTTATGAACTGTCTGAGATTTTGGCTCATTTTTCTGTTTAGTTGCTAATGTTTTCTTCTTTGTGCATTTCAGAGACAGTCTTTTCAGATACACGTTTGCAAATATCTTTTTCCATTCTTTGTATTGCCTTTTAACACTTTTAAGTGTGGCTTTAGGTAAATGAGAAGTCTTGACCTAATGTAGTCTAATTTAGCTGTTTTTTCCCTTCTTGTGGTATTTTTTGTTCTATTTAGGAAGTCTTTACCAAGCCCAAGGTCACAAAGATACCCTTCTACCTGACTCTTTGCATCCCAAGTAAACTTTAGAATCAGCTTGTAGTTTGTGGAAAAAGTCCTGCTGGGATAATGATTGCATTGCTTCAGATCTGTAGTTGAGTTTGAACAGAACTGATTCATCACTAGAATATTTCCTCCCTTTTTGAAACCTTTAATTTCTCTCAGTGATGTACTTTACTTTTGAATACAGAAGTTCTGGGCCCCTTTCATCATTTATCTCACTGTAATGGAATGATTGAAAGTGTTTTCTACTCATTTGTTGTTTGTATATGTAAGTACAATTGATTTTTTAAAATGATTATTTTGTATCTTGCTGAAGTAACTGATAAATTATTTTCTTGTCTATTAATTGTTTGCCCATGTGTCTTGTGGTTGTCCAGTGTACGAAGTCAGCCTGCGGTGGACACTGGCAGTGCCGTCTCGGCCTTCCCAGCACTGACCCTTTTGTTTCCTTTTCTTGCTTCGCTGCACCAGCTGGAACCTTCAGTGGGGGCGGGGCGGGGCAGTGGGCATTCTCACCTCCCTCTCCACCTTAGGTCACGAAGTAATGATGTTTGCTGACTTCTTTTGTTTGTTTGTTTTATGGGAAAAATTCTTTGTCAGATTAAGAAAGTGCCATTCCTGCAAGTTTGCTAAAAGTTTTTCATTGTGAATTAACATTGATTTTATCAAGTGCTTTTCCTGCTCTGTCAAGATGATCATACTCTTTCTCTCCCCTCCTGCATTGATTTAATGAATTACCTTGATTCACTTTCAAATGTTTATAGTACTTGCATTCCTAGAGTAAATCCCACTTGGCTATGATACCTTTTTAATAAATGTCTGGATTTGATTTGCCACTGTGGTTTTTAAGGATCCTGTGTATGTGTTCATTAGAAAGATTAGTCTATAATCCTTTGAGAAAGGAACTCACTGCCTGCTTGTGAGGAGTGTGGTTTGCTGATGGCCTCCACCTCTAAAATCGGCTTTTGGGTCTGCTGTGCGCTGTGCAAGGGGTAAGCCCCGGCAGTGACTAAGCAAGGCGGTGGTGCCAAGCCTGGTGCCTCTGCTCAGCACGGGCTTCCTTGTCGAGCAGTCTGCTCTGGATCTCCCCACTGGGCCTGCGGAGACTTGGCCACGTCTCTCCTGCCTGATCTCACTCTGTCCCTCCCTCTTCCCAAGCTTTGCTCTCTCCTGACCCTGTCTCTCTCTCTGCTTTTTGAAGAACCCAGCTGCACTCTTGCATCCTCCTTTCCCTGTGTTCCATCTACCTTCATTTCTACCCACGGGGCATCCCACAGTTGTCTCAAGTCAGTAGTCATATTCTTTTTTTTCGTTGTCACATGGTCCCCTTCTTGCCATCCTGTGTTTCCTGCCTCTCATTTTGGCCTGCCGGTTCCCCGTGTGTATGTTCATTTTACTGTGGGTTTGCCAAGGAGGAAGCCTCTGTGCTTGTCTGACAACAGTGTATTTTATTTTCGTTTCTGATGGTGGCCATTTCTCTGCTTTCAGCACTCTGAAGACATCGTACTGTCTTTTGTGAATAACATGCCAGACTGTTGGTGGATTTTTTTAACCATCATATTTCATTTATTTTACAGGTTGAATAGCCAGACTATTGTCAATGTGTGTCTCCCCCACCTTCACCCCTGACTGCCTTTTTAAAATTTCCTTTTCTTTGGCTTATATCTACCTTACTATGATATATTTAGGTGTGATGTTCTTTGAAATTTCCTGCTTGGCGTTCACAGGGCTTCTTGAATCTATGAAATGGTGTCTTTCATAACTTTTGGGAAAATTGCAGCCGTAGTCTCTTGACATATTGGTGCCTTCCCATTTTCTCTCCTTCTGGGGCTCTGAACCTCTCTGAGTCCCACATGCCTTTAATGTTATTCTTATACTTGGCATTCTCTCTTGTGTGTGTTTCAGGTTGGAGATACCCTTTTTTAAAATTTCTCTAACCCTGTCTTCTGAACTTTGTAGGCTACTGTGAAACTTCTGCTGAGTCTTAATTTAGGGCATAGTTTAGAAATGTTATTCTCTGTTCTAGTTCCCGCTCTGCTTCTCGGCAGCAACTCTTTGCCATTCCCTGCATTTCCCTCCTCTGTCCCTCGACGGCCTGGAGTGCACACCTTGCCCGCAGTGGCTGGAGGCGTCACCGGGCCTGGTGTTGGCTGCTGCGGGCTGTTCCTTCTGTCTGTGCTTTCCCTTGGCTTGGGTCTGGGGCGCCTAGTACCTTTCTTGACTGAATGTTGGGCATCGTGTGTAAAAAATTACGGAGGCCCCAATGCTGTCACCTTCTGCAATCAAGTTCCCCCTTCCCTCCTCCAGGCAGGTGGTGTAGTGGCTGGTCACTACAGTCCAGTCAAGGCCAGCTCAGTCCACCTCTGGCCCCCCAGGTACCTGGCTGTGCCTGGTGTGTTCTGTGTGTCCTTTTCCTGTGGGAGAGTCCCCATCCATGGCTTCTGTCTCATCTGGCTACATAAGGCCCCCATATTGCTGTCAGGGGTGTTTCACACGGGTTTTTAGGCTCCTGCTGCACACAGTCCCGAGGTCCAGCAGATTTTCTGCGAGGAAGCTGGTTGTGTTGTTGAGGCTCCCAATCTCTGCTGAAGACTCTGCTTTAGACTCTGCTGCGTCCTCTGTGCCCCTGCGACAACCCCGCAGGCGTGGGGCTCGGAGATGCTCCTTCTCCTGCAGGTGCCGCAGTAGAAGGTCAGCTTACCTTCCCAAAGGTTTTCTCTTTGGAGTCTTAACTCCTCTGGTTGCCTTTGCTGCCTCTACCAGATAGTTTCTGCATTTTATCCAGTTTTAAAATGATTTCAGGTGGGAGTGCTGGTCTGCTGCCAGACCTCTCTCCTACTTGGAAGCACAGTCTCTTACTTTATGCTTTTAAGACCCACCCCTATTATTGTGTACAGCCGTAACTCATTAATATCTGTTGAAAGAAGCATTTCGGAAGCTGCGTGTCCATATACTGCCAGTGGACACGGGGTCATTCCCGTTGTCGGCAGTTCCTCTGTTGCTGGGAGCGTTCCAGTGTGTGCCACATAGCACATAGCATGTACTTCCGTTGGTCATGAACTTGGGATGGGAAATGCTAGGTCTGAGACTGAGCTTATGTTCATATTTATCAGAAAATGCCAAATTCTGCCAGTTCATGCTTACCTGATCACAGTGTGAGTCCCACCTGATACCTGTCATTGTCAGGGTTATTTATTTTAGCTAACCCGGTGAGAATGTGGTGGTATTTCATGGTGGTGTTAATTTGTATTTTCCTGGTGATTAAGTATGTTGAGATCTTTTCCTGTTCTTTTAATTTTTGGTTTTCTCTGTTTTTAACTACTATTGAATCTTCTACACATCTTTTTTATCCTCACCCGAGAATATAGTTATTGATTTGAGAGAGAAACATTGATCGGTTGCCTCTGGTACACGTCCCAGCCAGGGATCTAACTCACCACCCAGGTCTGGGCCCTGACTGGCGATCACACCCACAGCCTTTCGGTGCACAGGATGGCCTTCCAACAAATGGAGCTGCTGGCCGGGGCTGCACATTTTTTGTGTAGGGTTATTGCAGGGATTTTTATGTGTTCTGGCTATTAGTCTGGCCAGTGCCTTGTGCTACAAGTGTCTCCTCCTGCGGGACCTGGGTGTTTGCCCCGAATGGCAGTTTAGGGAACAGAAGCCCCGTCCAACCTGGCCTTTTCTATTTTGGCCCCGGCTTTGTACGGAAGGCCGAGGTCACGAGGCTGTTCTTGTGCGTGGCGAAAGCTCTGTTCGCAGTTCGCAGTTACACCTGCCGTCTACCGGAACCGGTTTTTGTGTGGCATGTGGGAGACGGGTTCCCGGGCCGGTTTTTCAGGAAAGATAGCCGGCTGTCCCATTCTCATGTCCATGGTGCCACATCGTTCTGCACTGCATTACCACTGTGCCATAAAGGGAGTTGGGCACACAGAGGTTTTCTGTGCTGTAGTTCTTCGTTTTATCCCATTGTTTTTTTATTCCATCCTTGTGCCAATACCATGCTCTCTCAATTACTGCCGCTTTGCAACGTCTTGACATCTGAGGAGGAAGTCTTCCGTTTTGTTTCCTTTTCCAGCAGTGTCTTGGCTGTCCGCGCCCATGTGTTTTTGTCAGTGTTAGAGTCGGCTTGTTAAGTGCCACAGACACACCTTTTGAGATCTGGGTTGCCATTGCTTTGAAAAGTTTGAGGAGTAGTAACAGCTTTGGGTTATTGAGTCTTCCAGGACGCGGATACAATGTGTCCCTCCGTTCACACCCTTTCCACTCTGTGCCAGTAACGTTTCATCATCTTCTGTGGGAAGACTGCATGCTTTTTGTAACACTCATTCTTAGGTATTGGGCATATTTATTTTAATCATATTGTTAATAGTGTTATTTAAATTTTTAATTTATCAATTATTACTGGTATGTAGAAATCAAATAGTATTTGTATATTGTTGTTACATCCAGAAGCCTTGCCACTTTCAATTCACAATGCACATAGTCACGTCATCTGCAGGTGGTGGCAGTTTTATTGTTCCCAGTTGTTTTAGGGACCCTGCCCCAATTGCACGGGCTAAGGCTTTGAGGAAGATGGCAGATGTTATTCACTGGCTTCTGCTTTCACACGGGAAGCTTTCAGTATCTGACCATTAATTATGATATCTCCGATGGGATTTTTAAAAAATATTTTATTTATTTATTTTTAGAGAGAAGGGAGAGAGGGAGAGAAACATTGATGTGTGAGAGATACATCAATCAGTTGCCTTTTGCGCGCGCCTCCCCCAACTAGGGACCTGGCCCACAACCCAGACATGCGCCCTGACTGGGAATCAAACCAGCAACCTTTTGGTTCTCAGGCTGGCACTCAGTCCACAGAGCCACACCACTCAGGGCTCTGATGGGAATTTTAAAGATGGCCTTTAAAAATTGCATTAAGGAAGTTTTCTTTCATTCTCAACTTAAGAAGGATTTTAAAAATTTTGAATCATTGTTAAATTGTTTATTTCACCTTTATTTTGTTAATGTGACAAATTATGTTGATTTTATGTTAAACCTCTACTTTCTTGGGATAAAACTAACTTGGTCAAGATGCATTTTTAAAAATTTATTATGGCTGGATTCAGTTTAGAAATCTGTATGTATTAAGATTATTAAGGTCTTGAGTTGGCCGTTTGCGCAGACAAAGCAACAGCATGTTGTGAGTTGAGTATTTTTTTCTCGTCAGTGTCCGCAGACGCACAGTGCGCTTGTTTCACAGTGCTGCACCTGCATGAGATACTGAATCTGAGCAGTCACTCGGAGGGCACGGCTGCTCAGACTGCATGTGGTTGTGTCCCAGGGACTTGAGAGGGGCTGAATTAAGACGCTGGTGTTGCTTGTTAGGTATACGTCACAGGGTAAAGGTCAAGGCTGCTCCAGTTGTTGGGAATGGACTCAGGTTTCCTGTCTTCCTGTCCCATTATCGCCCCGCCTCTGTCTGCCTCCCCAGACCCCTGAAGTCCTGTTTACTTTTCCTTAGTCTCTTCCCTCACCTTCCTCGGTGCAGCTCATCTTTGCTGAGCGTTCACTAGTGCTGGCTGCTCAGTCCAGAGACGTGCTGGGCAGGATCTCACAGGGCTGAGGGGTCTGGATCCTGAGGGTCTGGATGCACCGCCCCAGCAGCCATGGCTCTGGGCAGTTGCTAACATCTCCCTGCCAGTCTTGTCTTGAGTGACACGTGGAGGCGAAGATAGGACCCACCTCATGAATCGTTGTAAAGGTTATATGAGTTATAAGGGGTGTAATTGAGAAAGTGCATTCACAGTGCAATGTTGATTGATGGCAGCAGGGTGGAGTATGATCTCCTTTCTTGAAAACCCCACATACATGTGTATGTATGTGTGTGCATGTGTACATATGTGTTATATATATATATACATACATAACAAAGAATGCTACATTTTTTTCTGCTGGCTTTCATATATTCAAAATTTTTCATAATCAAGTCCTGTATTATTTTGCTGTTAGAAATGTAAATCTATAAGTTATCTTTAGGAGAAAACTGTGAAGTTCATTACAGCATTGTGCAAAATAGTTATCACTTGGAAACTATCTGAATTTTCAGTAATTGAGTAATGGTACATTATGGGGTGTTATAATTGTTACATTAAAATGTTAATTATTAGTTTTAAGTTTCACATTGCTTAGTATTTTTGTTTTATTTTAGGCAAACTTTGGAGTCGAAGTTTAAAACTAGCATATACTCTCCTTAATAAACTGACTAGTAAGAATGAGCCACTACTTAAACCTGGAGACAGAGTAAGTAACTGGAATGTGACTTTATTGGAATGAGCAAAAACAGAGACTCTAAAAATCTGTTGCATTGAAATCAGTGTTTTATTAGCTGCTTAGACTCACAGCGTTAATATGAGGGGTTTAAAGTCAGCATGAAGAAACATTAAATATGGAGAAAGGTTATGATGAAGTAGATAAAATGATGCTTCTTTTTGTTCTCGTTGCTTGTCCACAGATTTTTAAACTTCTTTTATCTTTGACTTCATATATGTTGATTTTAATAAAATATTAATATCATGTTAATAAATGTTCAATTTCCAAAGCTTAAGTTTTATAAGGAAACCTTACTTTGAAATTCTGTGTGCTTTATACTCACCTGCTTCCGTATTCCCTCTTACTTACCTGCCCAGGTAAATGCAGAGGAGGTTGGCAACTTAGTTCCTTGTCCTACACGGCCCTAGTAGCCACATGTGGCTATTTAAATTAATCAAAATTAAATAAAATGAAAAGTTTAGTTTCCTAGTCACATGAGCCACATTGCAGTGACTCAGTGGGCGTATGTGGCTGCCGTATTTGATAGCTCGTGAGTGGGACATTTTCATCATTGTAGAAAGTTCTGTTGGACAGCATTGTTCTTAGAAAGAAGCCAGACTTGAGGTACCTGGTGCATACAGGAAGTTACAGGATGGAAAACTGGAGAACATGGTGAGAAATCAATATACCAGTGAAATCCCTTAGTGAAAAAAGTTTCCTAGGGTCAGATCTCTGAACAGTGAAGCTGTAAGTTGACAAACTGACAGAGTTTCAAGGCAAAGAAATGAAAGAAAAAGGAAAGGGGAAGGGGGGTTGAAAGGAAGGGGAAACTTGGAGAAAAGCTAGACACAGAAAACTAATATTCAGAAAATTAGTATTAATATTCCTAGAGTCTATGATGAAGAAAAATAAATCAAGAAAAATATGCTAGTAGGAAAGACCAAGAGATGGAAGGAAAAATAGTGCAAATATTAGAATTGATCAAGAAGGCCCAACATCTGACTGACAGCGGTTCCAGAAGAGAAAGGAGACAGAGTGTAGAGAATTTTCAGTGACGATAGTAATGCAAGACAGTGTTTCGGAGCTGAGGGGCACACGCTTCAAAGGGAAAGGACCCGCAGTGAACACAGTAGCCCCACAGAATGCACGTGAGCACCTAATGACGTTACTGCACAAGGTCAGGGTGCAGAGCTGTGCGGGGCAGCAGGTGTGTGCAGGGAGTCAGCAGTCAGACTGGAGAAGACAGCGTGGCACTTCAGAAGTTCAGAGGGATTCTCATTTTAACCTACAGTTCAGTTCCTGAAGGTTCAACAAATGTAAGGATGTGGTAACCGTTTTCAGACATACAGGACTCAGAAAGTATTGGACTCCCAAGCACACTGTCTTGGAAAGTTTTTAGAGGATGTGCTTCAGCCGAACGAGTACGTAGGGCTCCAACGGGAGAGCCACAGGGCAGCCCTGGGTTACTGCTAGCAGCCAACCAGGGGCCGTCTAGCCAGGACTAGGGTGACAGAGGATCCTGGGTGGGTGTGCGGCTGGTCTGCAGCTGCTAAAACTCCTGAGTTCGCTTGACTGGTAGTTATTTGTGATACGTAGTGCTTTCAAGAGAGTCTGAAAGAATCCCTGATTTATGTCGTACTTCAAAATGAGTATAAGAATCACTAGTTTATTTTTCTTAAAGGAAATTCCTGCAAGGACAAAGAATTCCAGATTTTCTTGACTTGCTAGAGAGTCCATGTAATTAATTACAAAAAGACATTACAAACTGACATGGTCACAGTTACTTAGCAGAGATGGGAGGCAAATTTACCCCCCTGTATGTCAATAACATGCTTTGTACAAATGGACAGACACAACCCTTTTACGACAACTCTCTCCACCAAACATCTAGGCACAAGGCCACGTACAGGCCACAGCCCTGGGACAGTCACTGTTCACATCAACTGTAGAAGGAGAGCTTTGCCCTTTTCAACAGACTTGTTAGAACTTGATCAGGTTTACGGAATAAATACAGATACAGCTTACATTTTGCCTTATGAAGTGGGCAGTTATTAGTTATCCACTGTTTTGTGTTCAGAGGCCTTTGTTAATAGTCTACTCAAACAATCTGATTTATCACTATGGTTTCAAGCACACTTGCTATACTATTTGGAACTTACAAAAATCTTATTCCTCAGATAGCTTTTCATTTAACCAGATTATTAAAAGAAATGGAAATTGGGATGATGGGAGAAGAGAAAGGGTGGAAGAGGAGGGCTAGGTATTCATCTGTAATAACATGAAATAAAATTAGTATCTAAAATTTTCAAAAGATGAAACATAGGGTAAGCATAATATTTGAAAATATGGAAGTAAGTAGCATAGGAAGATGTAAAATATTTTTGAACTGTTTGCCTTGGCGAGTGAGGAAGGGTGAAGCCTGGGGTGGGTATTGTTTTTCATTAGTACTTTTTTGGGTCATTTAAAATTTGATGCTTAAAAACTTTTGATAAAAGTGTAAGATAAAAACAGAACATGTAATTTAAACAGTAGCAGCATGGTGACCAGGTGGGAAGAGGGATCGGAGGGAGGGAGAAGCTATAGGGGTCTCAACTGAGGGTGTCTGCCCACCACCCTTCCCTGTGGAGATCTGTTTAACTAAAACTTTGGTGTTAGGATCTTTTCTTTCAGAAGCTATTTTAGATATAATTTGATTTCTCATTCACTTTTCATGTTGACACAGGTGTTTTTCACCTGGGCTGATTGATAGTGGGGGTGGTCAGTCCCTGAGTCGCTGCTGCCCCTATGGTCAGAGTGGATGGGCACAGCCAGACCCGTGCTGGGCTGTCTTTACATTCAGAAAGTTATTTTGTTGTATGTGGAGGAAAGACCTCAACATAGAAACGATTTATTAGAAGTTCGATGGTTGAGGAAATTTAAGGACCAAGAGTTAACCCCAAGGCTATAAAATGACCTAAGTGTCTCAATTTCGTCTAATCAGCAGATAGTCTAAAAGTGGAGGTGGTGTGGGCATTCTCCCGTTGAGGCCACGGCTATTCTTTGTGCTGCGTAGGTGGCGCTGGTGTTTCCGAACAGTGACCCTGTGATGTTCATGGTTGCGTTTTATGGGTGTCTCCTGGCGGAGCTGGTTCCTGTCCCCATAGAGGTGCCACTAACAAGAAAGGTAAGAAGCTTGGCCTCGGCCTGGCGTTCGGGTTCCATGGGGTTTTACTGTGGAGCTGACACAGCAGTTCTGGGGTGCCTTACTTCTTCATTCTAGGGATGGTCAGTAGATGTAATTTTGTTTACAGATACTCCTTTTTTAATGTAACTTGTTGGTGAGAAAGGCCACTTAGAACAGCTGTAGATCTAGCCATATATCACCTGTTTGAAGCTGAGCATTTTTTCTCTGATAAATACAATTTGTGACTTTTTTCAAAACCATGTATTTATTGACAGTAAGTTTCACTTGTTGGGGACAAGTCATTCCGGCGATGCATCACAGCTCACCTCTCCGTGGCAGTTTTGGGCGGGTGGGATGGCGCTGACCTCGAGTCTGCCTGTACCGCAGGCGGTCTTTGTTACTGAGGGACGACTGGGGGGCTTCAGTGGTCTAGGCGGTCTAGGCGGCTGTTAGCACTTTACGTACAGAGGTTATTGAGCTGTTGAAGAATTGTTTTAGGAGTAGACTAAGCATGCATTTTAGAAAAATCAGAGTCTTCTGTTCTAACCCAGTATTCAGGCAGCTGCAAGTGTGAACATGGTCGGCAGCAAATACTCGAGAATCTCAAAAGCCAAGTTTGCAGATAAACCCAGTGCATGTGCACAGATAATGTGTGGTGACAGACGCTTGAATACAAGGGTTCCTAGGGAAAAACTAGAGATTGGTGAGATTTGTGAGAAGAAAATGGTAACATTTCACTGAGGGATGTAGATAAAAAGTGACCTGACTGAAAGGAAGTGTGCATTTCTGTGTCTCTAAAATTTTAATTTAATTAGTATCGTTAAGGTCAGGCCTCCTCAGATTTACCTGTAAATTTCAAATCAGATCCAATGGAAAGTTCATTATTTTTGGAGTTTATTAAAATGCTGCTGTAATTTGCAAGAAAAAACTTTGAGAAACTAGTTCATTATCTGAACTTTATATTTTGCTGCAAAAAATACATATCTTTTAAATTTAAAAACAGTTGTATTTTATTTTCATGAAAATACAGCATATAGCAGCAATTTTCAAACCTTTTTTATCTCATGGCACATAAAAACTAATTACTAAAATTCTGTAGCACACCAAAAAACATATTTTTGCCCATCCAGCAACAAAAAAAAAAGGTATAATTTTGATTCACTCATACCAGGTGGCTATTGCTGTATTGGCTGTTGTCATTTTTTAATTTGACAGTTTAAGGAAAATGAGGTCAGTGCCCCTGGCTATGTTGTCAGGTGCTGCATGTTTCATAATTCTTGTGGTCCACACGTTGAAGATCACTGGCATTTAGAATTGAGTTGTCCAGGAGTTTTATGAGGGGTGGGGAAAAGCGCTCCGAGTCCTGTGCGTGGGCCTGTGCAGTGAAGGCCCTGTGTCGCCTCACCGCCCCCCCCCCCCTACTCTGTCTTGTGCAGGATGCTGGCAGCCAGCAGATTGGGTTCCTGCTGGGCAGCTGTGGTGTTGCCTTGGCCCTGACCACGGACGCATGTCAGAAAGGCCTGCCCAAGGCACAGACGGGAGAGGTGGCAGCTTTCAAAGGTGGGCCCCTGGGGCAAGGGGAGTCTGCATCCTGTGTTGAACTGTGCCCTCTAGTACTTTTCTGGCAGTTAAACTTACATGGGCTGAAGCGTCTTCAGCAAAGGTCTTTGATTGAGGCCTTGGTGAATCTTGCTTCTTACCTGGTTCAGGGTCTAGATCTCTGCTGTTTAAGATGATCTGAGTAAGAATTAAGTGAGACTGAGACATCTGCTCCTCTGACACTCACCTGTGCTGTGTCCCCTGGTGGCCCCCTCACAGGCTGGCCCCCCCTCACCTGGCTGGTTATCGATGGGAAGCATCTGACTAAGCCCCCCAAGGACTGGCACCCGTTGGCCCAGGACGAAGGATCCCGGACTGCCTACATAGAGGTAACGACCTCTCCTAACAGAGTGCGCCGTTTAGGCCCGTGGGTGAGGTCTTGTTTTCCCGTGAACGTAAGCTGCTGAGTTTTTTTAGTTTAGGCTAAAACTTATGTTTTATGTTCAGCCTGGTGAAGTGTCATATGGACACTTCCTCAAATCCTTTCAGTTTCACTTTTTCCTAATCTCCCCAACCTGGCTCCCCCGGGGGCGTGGGCAGTTGTGAGGGAGCCTCCATGCACTGTTGCCCTCAGCAGCTGCCCAGAGCAGGTCCTGACTTCATCTGTGACTGTCACCTCGGGGGTCAGGGCATAAAGTGCTCTCCAGTCCGATGGGCTGGTGAGTGAGGGGGAGACAGCCGACAGCTTCTTCTCTCTCACATCTGTCAGCCTCCATTCTCTCTGCCCTGGCCTCCAGAAATATCACATAATGGCTTTTTTTCCCCTTGAAATCTTTCAGTATAAAACCAGCAAAGAAGGCAGCACAGTGGGGATCACAGTGTCCCACGCGTCCCTGCTGGCGCAGTGCCGGGCTCTGACCCAGGCGTGTGGCTACTCAGAAGGTAAGGGAGTGTGGGGTGGCTCTTCCAGCCTTGCTCAGGGCACCTGGGAACTGTTGCTGAGGGTGTTGGACCCACCCCTGTGCAGGACCTGCCCTCTAATCTAGGTCATTCCTGGTGCCGGCATGCTCAGGCTCTGCTTGTGCTGGGTGAGTGGGCCCTTTTCAGTAAATGCACACGTATGTTGGTATATGGAGTGTGTGTAGTTTCCCACCAGTTCATCAATGCCCAGGGGGCTGGTTCAACCTGCAGTGGAGCCGAGAGGCGGTGCATTTTACATTTAAAAGAAATGGAAAGCTATCTTATTGGGACACACTTTTCAGTTTGCTAGTTTAAATGCTTGTGGTTTGTGGTTAAGCTGTCCTGCATACAAATATGCAGATGGAATCTGTGTGCATAGGTTCTCTCTTGCTAACGCCACATGTACTGTTAAATATTAGATATTTAACTTGGAGAACTGTGATTCCAAAAACTATAAAAACACGTGTATGGTAGTTTTCTTTGCATTAAGATACATGAACAAAACTAAAAAGCAAATTGTGTAGCATGTTTAAATATCTAAGATATGGGTGTTTAAATGCAAAGGGTAGTGGAGGAGGGCACAGCTGAGACTTCAGTAGAGATTTGGAAGAGGATTTTAGATATGTTCAAGGGCCTAAATAATTTTTAAAAATCAGACCTGTCACTCATGTCCCATGGTTTTCTTCTTCAGACCCAGTGCTGACCTTATGCATGTCTCCTATAATTGGCTCCTTAGCTGATCAGGAAGCCTCTACAGCGTGCTTATTCAGGACGCAGCAGTATCCGGGCACACGAGCCCAACTCTCCGTGTTCACCAGGGGTGTTTCTCCTGTCTGGCGCATTAGGGCTTGCTGTGGCCTTCCGAGTCGGGCCAGATTTGCTTCTATCCCTAGCCCCAGGCTCTGTCCCCTGCCCAGTGCAAGGTCTGGGGCCAGGTCCCACAGAAGACACAGCCAGGAGCGCTGAGTTCAGGGCTGTGCTGGAAGACCTGGGGACTCCTGTGTGCACCCGTTCCCTACCAGTCACACCCTCTGGAGGAGAAAGTGGGCAGGAGACAAGGTGCAGCTTTCAAAAGGGAAGTGACATGAGCATCATGTGACATTTCTCAGAGGTGCAGGGCAGTGTCCTTGGGGGCGAGACAAGGGGGAACTGGACATAAGGCTGGGCAGACAGAGCTCCCGGGAGATCAGCCACAGTCCGACTGAAACGTGTGACAGTCTCACTCAGCCTCTCAACCAGAGGCTGTTCCTTTGTTTTCACGTGGTGCCAGCACAGTCGTCTGCTGTAATCCAAAAATCGTATGACACACTTTTATGTTTTTTCAGTAATTTGAATAGATAACCAAGATGATTGGTGAATTAGTGCATGGTATTTGGAAATGCTGTATGTTTCCTAAAACTCTAATATGTTGATGATGTGCTCATCTCAGATTCTCTAAAAGTGCATGTGCCTTGTGAAGAGGCTCACTCAGCAGTTTAACCATCTCTGTCCACTTTCAGCGGAAACACTAACGAATGTGCTGGATTTCAAAAGGGATGCTGGTCTGTGGCACGGAGTGTTAACAGTGAGTGTTGGCGCCAAGTGATCTAATTGTTGGAATGAGGGATTTCCGATGTTTCATATCGATATGTGACACCAAACCCTACTTTTTAGGGGGTGTAATTAATCCTCTAGTCCTGCTGATTCACGTGACCAATGTATCTGAACCGAAATAGTGTTGTGAGCATTGATGTTACCTTTGCTGCTTCCGGCACGGTTTAGTGCCCGCAGCCCAGACACGGGCCGGGCTGCCCTGAGCACCTGTGTCTCTACAGAGCGTCATGAACAAGATGCACGTGATCAGCATCCCGTATGCCCTGATGAAGGTGAACCCGCTCTCCTGGATTCAGAAAGTGTGTTTGTATAAAGGTAAAGGAATTAGCATCATTCCTTGACTCGTGCTTCATTAAAGAAGTGTTTTTGAATTAATCTTTGGTGATTAAGAAAAAAGTAAATCCAATATGCAGATTACAGATGTGGGCTAAGGAGCCCTGAGGCCCAGCCTGCACCGTGACTGGCCCTGAGACCCATCTGTGGCAGTTCTGACTCGTCAGTGCCGGCTGCAGGCTGTCGTGACCTGTGTGTGCAAGGCCTAGCCACCCTGCACGGAGAACTGTTCAGTGACAGCTCTTTCCTGAAAGGACCGTAGGCTCCTAATTTTATTTTCTTGGAATTTTCCTTATAATCACATCAGTTCTTAGTACTTGAGATGGTTTCCAGCGGGCTTGTCAAGCTACCAGCAGCAAAGCTGTTTATTCAAGCAGAGATGTCCACGAGCTGTCAGCGGGGCCTCACCCTTCCCCTGCCTCACCTTCAGTCAGTCACCCCTACAGTCCGGCCCTCTCTGTGGCTCGGCTCTGGCGGAGCTTTAGGACACCTTCCTGGACCCCCAAGCCTGGGCCTAGGGTCTTCGTTCACACTGAGCTGCCCTGGGTACGCTGCTTGCTTTTCTGCCTGTGCTGCCAGCACTGCCAGTTACTGAGTGTGGACGTGGGGCATGTGCTCTGATGGACTGCCGTCAGGGCAGCCTCGAGGGGGTAGCTGTCTCTGTTCATCCTGCTTTACTGAGGAACACTGAAGCGTGGAGTTCTGGTGAGGCCACTGAAGCCATGGGCAGGGGCTGCCCACTAGCACGGCCAGGCTCCAAGGCTGAGTCTGTCTGCTCCAGCCCTTGTATCCCGGAGGCTTCTGCCAGCCACGCAGCTACATGCAGTAGCTCCTTGGGGAGGGCAGGATGAGACAGACAAGGCAGATATGGAAAGAGCAAGATAGAGCTTCTGAGGGAAAATCAAATTGAAAATGGATCTGAGTTTATGTTATCGGAACCAGACCTCAAAGTTGATTTTAAGTAAAACGGGTTAGATGGGGTTAAAGTACGCACAGGACGCAGAGAGTGTGTGGCCTGCAGTACAGGGTGTGTGTCTGCTCCTGTGTGTGCACCACACCTGGCAGCAGGCACCGCAGTGGGTCTGTAGGATGTGGGGGCGTTGCCTTCACATCTGTGTCCCCCTGCAGCCCAGACAGCAGTGGTGAAGTCCCGGGACATGCATTGGTCTCTCCTGGCTCAGCGAGGCCAGCGGGACGTCAGCCTCAGCTCCCTGCGCATGCTGATCGTGGCCGACGGCGCCAACCCATGTGAGTAAGCCCCAGACCAGGGCTGGGCCCATGGTGTCCCCAGAACAGTAAGAACAAGGGTCTTATAATGGTCTCTGCCATGTCACCTCTTGGTATATCTAGTGCATGTTTTTTGGCCACTAAATTTGAAAGCAACTTTAATGCAGTTGAAAGAAGGGACATGTCTAAAAGAGTTGTCTTTCTGAAGCAGTGACCAGAACATGAATGTGGATAGGGAGCCTCCTGAGCCCTTTGGCCTACTGCTCCCCCGCTACCCCCTACACTGGCTCAGCTGCCCCAAGTCCTCCTGGTGCAGACCCCCTAGACTCTGTGGGGCCCAAGTGTGGCCACTTGTTGAGGGCCATCCAGGGCCTGACACAGGGCATCTTCCGGAGAGCCTCAGTGGACCTTGGTGGGGTTGTGCATAGAAATCCCTAGGGGTTCACTCAGAGCCTTTGACCAAAGTCCAGCCTGTCACCTAGTTCCCTGTCCAGTGTAACCCTGACAGCCCTGAGCAGCTGCGTTCCTGGTTACCCTGTCACTCAGGAAGGAGATTACCTCACCTGCTAGTACCCTGCCTCTAGTTCCCTCCATCCACACCTGAGCTCAGTGAGGTCCCTGCGTCCTGCCTACGGAACACCTGCGTACTGCCCACTTCTCTGCTTCTTCGCCATGCCCCTGGCCAGGCTGCTTGTCCACTTGAGTTCAAGTGTCCAGGTCATCAGATGACACTCCCCCGTGGTGCCTCAGCTCTGCCCCCATCTCCTCTGTGCCCCGCCCAATCAGGAAGCCCCTCCTAGGCTAGCACCCCCTGCACCCTCTGCAGACCTCAGCTCCACCATATTGCATACCAGTTCCCCACAGCACCCTGACTTACCTGGATTGCCTTGCTTGTCCTCTGCTGTCTCCGGGTGCCCAGCACCAGGCTGCACTTGAGGGCACCTGAAAACAGGTCCCTTTTTCTCAGGCTTCTCTGCAGCAAAGAGCTGGAGGTTTGTGGCACAGGCTTGGGGTCCTGCACAGACAGCACCCAGTCTCCTGGGAACTCAGTTTTCATCTTGGTGGTACCCCAGACTGTGGCCAGGATGACACCAGGGGACAGAGTGTAGGCCACCTTGCCAGGAGAGGCATGGGAATGTTACTGGGCAAGCACTTCCCTGCTCAGGGTATGCACGTGCACCTGGGGCCTGTGATGCGGAAGGTCCAACTTCATAAACACTCCTCAGTCGCATCCCACTCTCCAGACCTTTGAGGCCATGGGGTGAGGCTGGGTGAAACAGGGAAGCAGGGCTGGCCCTGAGTTGGATCTGAGAACCAACACAGAAGTTAAAAATAGGTTTTCTATGAGAAATTTCCAACTTCTGTTGTTTTGAAAAGGTGTCGTGTTTCCATGGAAACAGCCCAGTCCTCCCCGCTCCCCTTGAGGTTTTGCCTTCCTGTATAATGACAGCATCTCACATTATGGCTGTTTAAACATGGCATGGGTGGAAGGTCTGGAAGGTCAGCTTGTGCAGTCTACAGGCTTGTGGCCACAGTGCCCGTCCCTGAGAGCTTGTCTGCCCCGAGTGCGGGTGTGAGCCCCACCTGTCAGCCTTGCGGCTACTCTCATGTCCCTCTGTGTTCCATGCAGGGTCCATATCCTCCTGTGATGCCTTCCTCAATGTCTTCCAGTCCAGAGGCCTGAGGCCGGAGGTCATCTGTCCTTGTGCCAGTTCTCCTGAGGCACTAACGGTTGCCATCCGCAGGTAACTAGACTGCTTGTGTCTTGTAAAGACTGAATTCTTCTTACTGCTGCATTACTTTCAGTACCAAATGCAGTTCATTTGTCTCCGAGCCATAGCCATCGTGAAGCAGTGCCCCATCCTGTGCCAGTTTCCCAAGCTGGTTTGCACAGGAGTATGCACCCCAGCACCATCCTAGGGCAGAGCTGTGCCCACGGTCCATTTTCCCTGCCTGGGTCGTCTCTCGCCCGCCCTGTGGCTCCTGTCCGCAGCTGCCCAGCACCATCCTGGGGCAGAGGGCAGTGGTCTCACAGTCAAGGGCATCTTCAACTCCCTTATCAGAAAATTAGTCTTGGTTGTGGTGCATCATTCATGTTCATATGTTCATAGCGTGTGCTTTTATGTGCAAGCATTAAATAATTCTACAATGTTAATAACGTAGCATTAAAAATAACATCTTTATCCTTTATGAACCATGAAGTATTCTTTATTCCTTTGTTCTGTGGTGATTTTTTTTGCTCGTCAGTGTAGTTTTTTCCGCTGAGAAAAATAATGACCTTTGTTTCTCAGTGTTGCATTTACCGATGCTGCATGACACATTACTCCCAACCGTGGTGGCTTAGAACAGCAACAGCCAGTTACTGTGGCTCACGCTTCTGTGTCGGGGCTGTGCCGCTGCCCCGCAGTTGGATGCCGTCTGCGCCGGGCGAGGGCTGGGGGGACCACAGGCACGCCCCCGTTGCAGTCTCAGGGCCTCTCCCGCTGGCCGTCCTGCTCACCTGCGGCCTGGGCTCCCGGTGAGTCTCCCAGGACAAGCAGGTGGAAGCTGAGTTACCTTTCATGACCTCCCCCGGAGGTCAGTTAGCGTCACTGCCACCACCCTCACAGGTCCGCCAGCTGAAGGGAGGAGTGCCGCCGTCCCCCTGCAGAGAAGAGTGTGGGGTGGAGAGGTGGTGGCGTTTTTAGGAAGACAGTCAGCCATGCACAGCTCTGCAGCCAGGGTCTTCACAGTGTGGTGCAGAGCATGCGAGCAGGGCCAGTGCAGCGGCATCCTCCTGCAGGCACGGTGGGCCACCGGCCCCGCCTTCTTCTGTCCATTGATGTGGTTTTGCTTCCTAGGCCGCCTGACCTGGGAGGGCCTCCTCCGAGAAAAGCCGTGCTGTCGATGAGCGGCCTCAGTTACGGCGTGATCCGAGTGGACACCGAAGAAAAGTTGTCAGTCCTTACTGTCCAGGACGTTGGCCAGGCGATGCCTGGAGGTAAGGGAGGCCCCTGGAACGGGTCTTGTCCTCTGATCACCGTGACCGAGTGACACCAGCCCCAGGCTTTATAGGTGTCATCTGGAAGCACACAAGTAAAAGATTCATTAAAAGGGTTTTCTGTGTAAAATGGGATTTTAATTTATAACATTTTTTTCCGTTTTTTTATCTCCTTTTATATTAAGTTTAAGGTTAAGATAAAATACGAGGGTGTTTTATGGCCTGTGAACCTGACTTCTAGTCCTTGTATTTGGGGTAACGTGACAACAGCTCACTCTGCTGTCAGGTGCAGTCTTCACACTTCACACTATCAAGGCATAAACCCCACTGTCCCCACTGTGTCTGAGTAACTTGACAATTAGATTGTCTCGGCAAGCCATGAAAGTGCACATGTATTAGGAGTGTGACCTTAAACTAAGGTTCACAGAAATCCCTGTGGGCTCCAGAAAGGCCGTGGCAGCCCCCCGGCACATCAGCCCCAGGGCCTGGCCAGTGCAGGAGCTGTCGGAGACCGCCCTGCCGTCCCTGAGGTGGTGCGGCGAGGAGAGGGTGGTGGGGCCACCTTCCTGTGGTTCTTCAGGTGCGGTCACATGGAGTAACACTGGTGCAAAGTTTCCCATGGACAGTTGGGAGCAGAGCCAGGCACAGCAGGCCCCTGGTGACAGTTGCGAGAGGGAGGGTGCCCTGTTTGCGCTGCTCCGAGGTCACCCCCCATTGTAGCAGCCCTGCAGCTGCTCCAGTTCCCCTCCTTGCCTTGCCGTCTGTGGTCGTCGGTAGCTACCCTGCCCACCCCTGGGGACTTCTGGGGCAGGTCTCATCTCTCAGTCAGTCAGTCACTCCTGCTCCCCCCGGGCCGCCGTGTCTGTGTTTGGGGCTGCAGGGGCTGCTGGCCGCCAGTGCCCTGGCCGTCGTCTCTGCAGGTCTGCCTCCGCAGGCGGCCTGCGCACAGGGCGTGAGCCGCTGGGCGCAGTGCCGGGTGCTCTGGAGGGAGGGCCACAGTAGGGATGCCGGACCTTGCCTGTGTGGAGAAGTTGGGACTCTTAGAACAGACTAGAAATTCAAATTTTATTTCTGGGTACATTTCAGCAAGATGAAATATGTTTTTTGTTTCTATAATTGTACCATAAATGTGGATTCAGTGGTCTTATAGTAACTTGAACATGAGAATGAAATGTTTTACAAAAAGCAAAGAGTGGGGAGTCTTACATATTTTTAGTAGTTAGGAGAGCATAGTAACTATTTAAAGATTGGTAAAATATAGTCTTGATGATTTTTCTGAATGAAAAAAAGGGAATTTTTCTTAGTAGTGTTTGTTTTTTACTAGTAAAGTATGGAACAAGATGGACTGTGTGCGTGGTGCTCCCCTGTGTGAGTGTGTGCGGGTGGTGCTCCCCTGTGTGGGTGTGTGCACGGTGCTTCCCTAGGGTGCGTTTGTGTGTGCGGTGCTGCTCTGGGTGGGTGTGTGTGCCTGGCGTTCCCCTAGGGTGGGTGTGTGTGCCTGGCGTTCCCCTAGGGTGGCGTCTTTTGGCCAGCACAGTTGAAGACTGATTGGTACTTTCAGCAGATGTACAAAACTCATGATACAAAGTGAATTTTGACCTGTTATGCCTTTCTGTGATTTAAATTGAGGTGTCCGTCCTCATGTGAGTGTCTGCATGTGAGCTGAGGGCCATCTGCTCAGTGAGATACATGAGTGCCACGTCCTGTAATGAACATCCCCAGTGTTTTCTCTGCTGAGGCTTTGGCTGCTTTGTGCACAAATGGAAATAAAAGGCTAATTGCCTTCCTGAGATTTTTCCTTGTTCCCCATCTTTGGAGGTGAGAGTACATTAGGAAAAAAAAAAACTCAAGAAGGAGCAAAGGCAGGATAAAGCCCCGATGATGCGGACTGTTTAAGTCATACCGAGCGACTGTTTTGTTTGATGGAAGATTGCATGTCCTGGTGTGCGTTTTGCTGTATTGTTGGAGACTGTTTCTGGATGCCTGCTCTGTGGTAGGGCTGGGGGGCCGCAGTGACCACACAGGCAGGGTCCCCAGTGCTGAGGGACAGGAAGCAGGCGGGAGCATCAGGTAGAGTTGATGTGTAGTAAAAGTGGAACGGGGCGATTGGGCTATGGGAGGGGCCACAGCAAGGCCTGCAGGGCAGGAAGAGCCCTGGTACAAACGGGGCCTGTCGGGCTCTGGAGCAGGAGCCAGCCTCGGAGCAGACGTGCGGGGTGTCTGCCTGTCACAGGGGAGGACACACCGAACTGCCGCATCAGCACGCCCTGGCGTGTGTCACACACAGAGATACACACAGATGGAATGTGTCTGATACCGGTCAGCAAGCTCATTGCAGGCCGAGCCGTACCTGTGCTGGTTCGTTTCCGTGATGGTAGCCAGTGGCAGCAAGTAGATTTTCGCGGATGATCCACCTCAGTCAGTGTGTTTATGCTCTTGAGGGTTTTCCTTTTAGCCAACGTGTGTGTTGTGAAGATAGACGGTGCCCCGTGTCTCTGCAAAACTGATGAGGTTGGAGAAATATGTGTTGACTCCAGCGCGACAGGCACAGCGTACTACGGACTGCTTGGGATCACAAAGAACGTCTTTGAGGTTTGTACTTTGTGCTGAATTCAGTTCCAAGAACACCCGTGGGGCACAGTGGGTGGTGGGTCGGCCTCCTTGGTGCCCGCTCTGCTGGGTCAGCTCTGAGTCAGGGCGCCCCTGCAGCTCTAGTGTGAATTGAGGCTGCTCGGGCAAGCTGGTACTCTGTTTGCTGGTGTTGTGGGGGTGTTGGGAGAGCCCAGCGAGTGCCCCCTCCTCTGGGCCAGGCTCTGGGAGCACGGGGATGAAGGGGTAAAGCAGCAACACAGGCCCGTGGGGGCCACGCTGTGTGTGGGGGCCACATTGTGTGTGGGGGCCCGGGGAGGATCTTGTCAGCCTCACAGACTCCTGCCCCGGGGAAGCCCCTGCCCTTCCGGGAACATGGGTGATGGCCCCGCCTGAGGAACCATGCCCCGGCATCAGGCAGTGAGAGGGCCGAGCTCTCCCACCAGCCCGCTGACTCCTGGACTGCTGGTTGATTATCCGTGGACCACTGCCTGACTGTCCTCCCCCCCCCCCCCCCTTGCGCAGGCTGTCCCGGTCACTGCAGGAGGAGTTCCCGTCTCTGACAGGCCTTTCACCAGGACTGGGCTCCTGGGCTTCATCGGCCCTGTGAGTAGTCACGCCACCAGGACCTGGGTCCCCCATGGGCTCACCGCTCGGGAGGGGTGCTGCCAGCATGTAGTGGGCGTCTAGAGGCCAGGGTGCCGCGCTGTACCCCACAGTGCACAGTGGGCAACACCCACCGGAGAACTCGCGTCCCAGCATGCCACTGGTGCCGGGTTTGGGGGCCCTGCCCGTAGTTCTATAGCACTGAGAGTGCTCCACAGACCCCACCCAGACTGCGTCCCCACGTTCGGCCTTCCTCGTGCCAACTCCCTCCCTGGGCGCCCTTGGGTCCCCACCCGAGCCCCCCAGGCGGTAGGGCCCTTCATCCCATGGCTGCCCCACCCCGGGTTTTGCCTGTCACCTTGAGCGTGGGGCCTTGGTTTCCGTGTGCTCCCAGCTCCTCGTGGTAGGGCCTGACCCTCGGGGCCTGCCTGTGTGTCCCAAGTCGTGACCAGCTTCATTGCCTTCAGGACAACCTGGTCTTCGTCGTGGGCAAGCTGGATGGGCTGATGGTGGTCGGGGTTCGCAGACACAACGCAGACGACATCGTGGCCACCGCGTTGGCCGTGGAGCCCATGAAGTTTGTCTACAGAGGCAGGTGATGCGCTGCGGGTCCCCGTGTTGTGGCTCTAGGTCCTGTCTCCACTGAAGGGTAGAGAAGTCTCTTTACAGTGGAAGGAAAGCTCAGGGATTTGAACAGGCAAATCTAAAGGTTTCTCTTCATCTAGAAATATCACAAGGAAAAGGATTGCCTTGCAGATCAAGGACAGCAGAGTTAGTGTCCTCACTGTCCCCAGACTTTCCAGTATTGGCCCTCTTAAGATGGTGCGGTGTGAATGTGTAACTGGGCCCAGGGTCCAGCACCAACACCACAGAGGGACTGTGTGCATGACCTCACAGATGCAGACTGGAACAGCCTGTCCATGTTCTCTGCAATCGGCAGAGGCCAGTTCTTTTTCTCCTGAGGTTTTAGCGAAACATGCAGAGACCCTGCCGTGTTCCTGGAGTAGAGTCAGTCCGAGTTTCCGAATGAGTTAGGCAGTACTTCAAAGATTTCATTTCTATTGAGCAAATAAGTGGACCTCTGACCTAGGCCCTGGTGGCTGGGGGCGAGGAGGGGAGATGCTGTGTAGCTGCCGAGCTGTGTCCCGTGGGAAGCAGCCCCTTCTCCTAGGTGGTTTGCTTAGCCGACTGCATTTTTAAATTTTATTCTGTTCAGGAGGCGCTTTTATTACTCACACTAGGGTGTCCGTGAGCCTGGCTAGATCATGCCTAGATCCTGCCTTACGTATACCTTGAAGAAATCATTAGGGAATTCTGCCAAACTGTGGGTCAGTGTGGGCTGCTGGCTGTCCGCAGGAAAGGATGATAGGCATGGGGTGACCACCCAGGAGAGGGCAGCGGGTGGTCCCGTGGGCGTGTACAGCCCGGAGCACCCCAGGATGTCACTGCCTGTCTCACAGCAGAGACTGGGTGCACTGCTGTGCAGGTGTCCACGGGCAACACCAGGGCAGCCCACACCTCTTCTGGGGTGGATGAGAGAGACTGCCTCCTCACATGGCCACCAGAACCTGGTGGTGTCTGGAGGCGAGGGTCCCACTCTGAGCCGGTGCCTGATGGGGCGATGCCAGCCTGGGCGATGGGCTGGAGTGTGGGGCGCTTGCTCTGTGAGCGGGCGGCATAGTCTGTCCGCCTGTCCCTACCTGGCAAGAGCTTGGGGACCACAGCCTTGGAATAGAACTACAGTTGGTTGTGCTACTGAGATATTAGTCACAGGAAATGAGGCCAAGAAACCGTAACAGTTGTGCGCACAAAGAACACCATAGATGGAGTAAGTAGTAGGGTAGATACAGCTAAAGAGCCGACGAACTGCAAAGTCCAAGTAAGAAACTACTACAGATGTAAGGAAATAGGAAGTTTTAAAGAAAAATTGAGAGAGATGGGGAGAGAGGAAGAAGGGCTGGAAGTGCAGGCATCAGACTTGGGAGAGAAGGAGGGAGTGTCTGCAAAGCAGGAAGCTGGAATTCTCTCTGCTTGAGAAGGGCCCACACGGTGGGTTCAGCCGTGTCTCCGCTGACACAGGACTAGGCAGAGTGCACTGGGCTTCCCAGCACTGGGACTCGTGAGAGAGGGTGACAGTGCGGTAATGTTTGTAAGTTTTGAAACGGAATTTTTAACCTAGATTTTGTGTTTATCCAAAATGTCACTTAATTGTGCAGTTGAAATAAAAACATTCATGGGTCTGTATGTTTCCGAAGTTTGGTCACCGAAAGATCATTTCTGTGAAAATAGTTTCAGATGAGGTCCTAAGAAACAAATTCAGGAAATGCTACAAGAAGTGTGAAAGTAAGGAAGATTTAATCCTGGGTAACGTTTGTTGTATAAGAGTGTGTGCGCACGCACGTGTGTGTATGCACACCAGCCCCAGGAGAGAACAAGAAGGTATGTCCGTACAGGCCCAGAATGAGAACTCCAGACGTGCTAGCTTGGTGGTGTGGTGGGGAGACCAGCTTCGTGTCTTACAGGAAAAGCTGTGTCATCTCAAGTCTCAGAGAAGGAAGAAAAGGAGAACGTATTGAAACTCTTAACAGTAAGATGGGAGAAACAAGTCCAGTGAACACGAGATTAATTCAGTGAGAGACAGATTTCATTAGTTGGATTGAAAATATAATTCATGGAATTTATAGACAAAGATTTTTGTACAAAGGAATGTATCAGTTATTAACATTATGTTACAGAAAATTTTAAACTGTGTGCCTGGTGGTTTTGCTTTGCACCAGGTGGTTTTAGTGAATTTTCCATCACATTTGAGGAGATTCGTGACTGGTTACTTTTAAAATTCTCAACAAGGTTAGTCACTGGTTACTTTAAATTCTCAAGACTTGTGATGGTTACTTTTTAAAGCCCCTGTTCAGTTGACTCTGAACACCAGCACTCCTGCATCCTCCAGTGAGGAGAGGTGTCTGCGTCCCCGCCGGCACCCTTCGCTGGAGGGTCACTTTTGTCCTCGTCCCCCCAGGATTGCCGTGTTCTCCGTGACGGTACTGCATGACGACCGGATCGTGCTCGTGGCTGAGCAGCGGCCGGACGCCTCCGAGGAGGACAGCTTCCAGTGGATGAGCCGCGTGCTTCAGGTGGGTGGGGGCACGCTCCTCCTCCTGCCTGTCTGTCGGGGTGTGGCTCCGGCACCCCCGTGTCATTCCTTCAGAGCAGGTGGTGCGTCTGTGCTTCTGCTCGGTGTTTGGGATGCCTTCACCTCTCGAACCGTGCCGAGGAGGCCGGATGTCCAGGTGCCCCACGCTTACTCATGGGGGTGATTTGCTGATACTCACGGCTTCTGGGACCCCTCTTTACCTAACTGTGCTGCCCCCACACAGCAGGCACTGAATGAATATGATTTGTGAGGAGGAGGAGGAGGAGGAAACAGCATTTGAAACTGTGCAGTCTGTCCCGGGGCTGCCGTGTCCTTTGTTGTCTAACAGCCCCGCAGAGCTGTTGCCCACTAGAACGGTTTTAAAAGTAAAGGGCTTCAGCCTGGGCTGACCCCCAGCATGGACCGCGAAACACGAACACTTGTCTACTTTGGCACCAGTTACTTTCCAACGTTTTATTCTGAAAATTTTCACATGTCCAGCAAAGGTGAAAGAACGACACTGAGTCCCTGTGTTAGGAGTTCTGCTCATCAGGAGTCCCTGCGTTAGAACCCAGGCTCTAGGTCCCACGGTGGTTGTGATGGACGGTGCTGACGCGTGCTTATGCCCCTGATCTCTCTGCTTGCTCCTCTGGACACTCATACTGTCCCGCACCACAGCCACCCTCCCCTCTGCACTTGGGCATCCGTATTCTTGGGTACTGAACTGGAGTTTAACATACTCTTTTTAGGGGGAAAGGAGTAGAATTTATATTCAGTGAAGTGAGCAACTTGTCTTTTTTTTTTAGATTTCATTTATTTTTTAGACAGAGGGGAAGGGAAGGAGAAAGAAAAAGAGAGAAACATCAGTGTGTGGTTGCTTCTCACGTGCCCCCTACTGGGGACTGGCCCATAACCCAGGCATCCGCCCTGACCAGGAATCAAACCAGTGACGCTTAGGTTCGCAGACTGTCACTCAATCCACTGAGCCGCAGCAGCCAGGGCTGTTATAGAGTATTTCCAATACACCAGACATAAAAAGGAGAGTATAACAACCCCTACGTCCTTACCACCCTGCACCACCACTTGTCGGTCCGATTAAGTCCCGTCTGTACCCCGCCCCCATTCCTTCCCTGGGAGAGTTTTGGAGCAAATCCCAGATATCACATCATTTTATCTGTATAGGTTTCAGTATTTATTTAAAAATAAATATCATTACCACATCTACAATTAACAGTAATTTCTTTGTAAACTTTATTTTGTTGAGGTATGATTGACATGTAACGTCAGTCCAAGGTGGACAGTGTAATGATTTGATATTTGTCCACATCGTGAAATTATCTCCACAGCTAAGGTTAGCATCGCCACACACAGTTACAGATATTTTTCTCGTGACAAAAACTTCTAAGATCTGTCCTCTTAAGCACCTTTCACATGCACACTACTATTAACTGCAGCCACCGTGCTGCACATTACGCGCCTGGACTGGTGGTAACCGGGAAGGTCTGCCGTCGGACGCACTTTACCCACTCCACTCCATCCACTGCCTCCTGCCTCTGCCGGCCACCAGCCTGTTCTGCGCATCTGTGGCCGCAGCTTGTTTGTCTTTGTGTTAGCTTCCACGTGTGTCTGAGATCCTCCTGAGTCGTCTCCCTCTGTCGGACTGGCTCACCTAGCCTGATGCCCTCCAGGCCCTTCCAGTCGTGTAATTGCAAATGGCAAGATTTTATCCTTTGTAATGGTTGGATAACATTCCATTGTATATACACTCCACATTTTCTTTCCTTTTTAAAATTTTACTACTTTTCTATTTCTGCAGTAACAGATTACAAAAACCATAGTGGCTTAAAACAATACAGGTGTGTTTTCACGCATTTCTGGAGGTGAGAGTGCTGGCACAGCTCTCAGTGGGCTGAGGTCCGCTCTGGAGGCTCCAGGAGAGTGGCTGCTTCTCACCCTGTTCAGCCCTGAAGGCTGCCTGCTCGTCTTGGCTGCTGGCTCTGACCTTCCGTTTTCGAAGCCAGGAGCGAAGCCGCTTTCCCCCGCTGCTTCCTCAGTCTCACCTTTCTCTGACCCCCGTTTTCTTTCTCCGTCCGTGTGTCGATGGAGACTTGGGGTGCGTTCACTTGTTTGCTGTCGTGAATGATGCTGCCATAAACGTGGGGTGCGTATTCCTTGCCGAGTTAGTGTTTATGTTTTCTTCAGATAAATACCTACAAGTGGAGTTCCTGAGTCATGGTAGTTCTGTTTTTAATTTTCTGAGGAGTTTCCATACTGTTTCCCATAGTGGCGGCACCAGTCCACACCCTCACCGGCAGTGCGGGAGGGTTCCCTTTTCTCCACACCCTCACCTGCACTACTTGGCTGATGTGTTGATGATTGCCATCCTGACAGGTATAGTTTTAATTTGCATTTCCCTGATGATTAGGGACATTGTGCGTCTTTTCATATGTATCTGTTGGCCACCTGTATGTCCTCTTTGGAAAAATATCTATTCGGATCTCTGTCCACTTTTTATTAGATTGTTGGAGGGTTTTTGTTTTGTTTTGTTGCTGCTGAGTTTTGTCTGCTGTGCAGAAGCTTATTAGTTTCATCTGGCACCTCCGCTTCTTTATTTTTTATTTCATTGCCTTTGCTTTGGTGTGAAATCCAAAAAATCATTGCCAAGGCCTGTGTCAAGGAGTGTATACTGTTTTCTCTTAGGAGTTTTTTGGTTTCAGGTCTTACGTGGTTTTAAGTCTTTCATCCATTTTGAGTTTGTTTTTATATAAGGCAGTGGTCTAGGTTCATCTTTCATCCATTTTGAGTTTGTTTTTATATAAGGCAGTGGTCTAGGTTCATTATTTTACATGTGGATGTCCAGTTTTTCCCATACCACTTACTGAAGAAATTGTTCTCCAGTGTATATTCTTGGCTTCTGTGTTTTGAATTACTTGACCAAGTAAGTGTGAGTTTATTTCTGAGTTCTCCATTCTGTTCCATTGATCCGTGTGTCCGTTTTTGTGCCAGTATCATACTGTTTGATCACTATAGCTTTGTGGTGTAGTTCGAAATCAGGGAGTGATGCTTCCAGCCTTGTTCTTCTTTCTCATTTGCTGTGGCCATTCAGGCTTTTTTGTGGTTCTATACAAATTGTAGGATTGTTCTGTTTTTGTGAAAAATGCTCTTTAAATTTTGATCGGGATTGCATTGGCTTGGGGTAGTATGGACATTTTAGGAATATTCTTTTTATTCATGAATATGGAATATCTTTCTGTTTATTTGGGTCTTGTTCAATTTCTTTCATCAGTGTTTTATAATTTTCAGTGTATATAGATGTCTTTTATCTCATTGGCTAAATTTATTCCTAGGTATTTTATTCTTTTTGATGTAATTGTAAATGGGATTATTTTCTTAATTTCTTTTTCCGACAGCTCATCATTAGTGTTTAGTGATGCAACAGATTTTTATATATTGCTTTTGCATCCTGAAACTTTACTGAATCTGTTTGATATTTCTAATTGTTTTTTTGGAGGTGTCTTTAGGGTTTACTATATGTAATGTAATGGCATTTTCAAATAGAGACAATTTTCTTTTTCCTTTTCAATCTGCCTTTTATTTCTTTTCTTCCTCCCCCCTCCCCCCTGCCCTTCCCCCCCTTTTTTTCGTGCCTGATCGCTGGGGCTAGGACTCCTAGTACTAGGCTGAATAAAAATGATAAGCATGGACATTCTTGTCTTGTTTCTTATGTTAGAAGAAAAGCTTTCAGCTTTTCACTGTTAGCTATATTATCAGCAGGCTTGTCATGTATGGCCTTTATTATGTTGAGGTATGTTCCCTCTATCCCCACTTTGTTAAGTTTTTGTCCTAACAATATCTGGTGTAGTGAAATATCTATCTAGTCATTATTCAGATTTGGCATTAGTGCTTGTTTGTTTGTTTGTCTCAGAATCAAAATGAGGGACGGAGTTGTGCTTGGCGGGGGCAGGTCTTTAAGTCTCTCTAACCTGTAGACTTCTCTGTCGTCGTCTTCCAGCTGTGCGCTGACGGAAACAGGCCGTTTGTCCGGTGTGTTTCGCGAGCCTGAATTCTGAGGGTTGCACCTCCGTGGTGTCGTTTAATGTGCTCCTCTGTCCCGTCGTCCTCTGACCCGTCGCTCCTGCACACTGGCGTTAGATCTAGACCCTCGGCCAGGCGCAGGTTCGGCTTTCCGACAATACTCTTGCGTAGATGGTGGTACGTGGTGCCGCGGTTTAGCATTGCTGTGCCCACTGCTGTGTCAGGACTTCACGGCGGTGCTTCTTCGATACCGTATTCCTCCTCCATCGATTCCTGGAGCAGCCTTAGGAGTTTCTTCTCCGAGGTGCGGTCCTGTGGGATCCCCTGGGGCCTTGGAGGGAAGGTCACGCAGGAAAACAAACTCAGGGATTGATTTCAGAGTAATGAGCTGGTTTCCTAGAATCCTCTAAAAGTTCCCACTGGGTTCTGTTTTTTTAATTTATCCTATTGTGAACTAGTGGATTTAAACATACTGGCTGTGTTTTCGGAATGTTATAGTTACTTTCTGATGGTCAGTCGGTCTCTTCCGTCTGACTGATGAGGCCTTTTGTAACACCTGTGATCCTTTGCAGAGAACAGGAAGCTCAGATGCCTGGGAGGCAGCGCCTTTCCTGTCCCAGACCTGTCGGGGCTGGGGCACTAGCTGCCCTCCAGGGGAAAGAGAAATTGGGACCACCATCTGGGTACTTGTTGCCAGCTTAGTCACTGTCTCTGGGCTCTTTCCAGTGGACAGAGTAGGAAATGTCTGTCTGCAGGATTACCTGCATCGGGAGTTTACGTTGCTAATTTTAACTCAGTTTAAGACCGCAGGGCTCTTACCTGACCTGTTGGTCTCCTTTCTCCCACACCGAACTGCTCCAACACACTGTCCTTTGCCTCAGGCCGAGTCACACACCCTGGGGTCACAGAACCGCAGTGTGTGCCTGTCTCTGAGGCTCAGATCTGTGAGAGCAGCTGGAGAGGGTTTTTCCACTTGTTTTTTTTTTCTCCCACAGGGCCTATCCCACTTGGTGTGGACTCATCAAATAGCCATGTTTAAAGTCACTTTAAATAGACTGTCTCTGTGGGGCTGTGCCACCAACCTGATTCCAGTTCAGTGGGGTTCATTTTTTTTATTTTATTTTCAGTTGTTAGGGGTTGCTTTTAAATATTTTAAGTGTTTCGTATGTAAAATACATGTGTGGTTCAGAGGCAAATATGAAAGCAGAGTATACTCAGAGGAGCCCAGCTTCTGCCCCTGCTTGTTCCCTCCTCGCACAGGAGGTCATTTAACAGGGCTCCGGGCTTCTCTGACTTCCTGTTTTTCAGTGTAAGCGGTTACAGTTTTATGACCTGTGTGTACAGACACTGTGTGTGTGTTAAGTGATAGAAAGTGTATGCATGTTCACCTTGTTTTCTCATTTAACAAAATATCCTGAGGTCACTCTATCTTCTTGACTTTTGAACTGGAATGTCCTCACCAGCCTTCATCTTCCTAGCAGCCTGCAGTTGGTCAGCATGTGCACTGTGTCGGGTCTCAGAAGTCCCTCCTGTCTCGTGTCCCCCCTTCCAGGCCATTGACAGCATCCACCAGGTGGGCGTGTACTGTCTGGCTCTGGTTCCTGCCAACACCTTGCCCAAGGCTCCTCTTGGAGGGGTTCACGTCTCTGAAGCCAAACAGCGTTTTCTGGAGGGGATGCTGCACCCGTGCAATGTGCTAATGTGCCCGCACACCTGTGTCACCAACCTTCCCAAACCTCGCCAGAAACAGCCAGGTTAGTTGTGCATAACGGTCTTAAATGGGTGGGAGGCACCGTCACGGTTAAATGGTGCAAACTCGTTAGGGTTAGGAGCCAGAGTGATGGCACACCAGGCCAGTCACCAGCTTTTCCCACCTTAGAACTGAGCCATGTAAGAGAGAACTTCACCACGTCACTGGTGTGGTCGCTTCGCCTGCCTGCTAGACCCGTCTTGGGGGCTGAATTCAAGCCTGGCGTCTCAGCTTTGGGTGGCGAGGCCGCGGTCCCCGGAGTGGAAATGCTGCCCAAGAGCAGACTGGGACACGGGGCCCGGAGCCCCCGTCAGCCACTGCGGTGCCCGCGGCCGGGCAGGGCAGGGCAGGGGTGGGGTCTGGGGAGGCTCCACAAGCGGTCAGTTTCCCTCCCTGTTTAACTGTTATGTATAGTTCTTCATTCTTCGCTTATGTGAATTTTTAGTAAATGCTGGCTGTTTTTCCTGATTATGGAACACTAAAATATCATTAAGTAAAATATATTTAATCAGGAAAATTTAATTTCCTATTTTGTACATAAAATACAGTAGAACAATGAAATATATTAAGAGTTTAGCTGTGGCTAAGGTCAAATCATATTCCCCCAGATCTGTGCCATTTGGTAAATTTCTCAGTCTGGTATTGCGTGTATTTAAGAGAGAGATTCTCTTTGTCATTAAGTATAAACCTTGTAGCTGATCATCAAGGAAATCCCTCGTTGCCTGGCATGGCGTCACAGTGAATGCCTGAACATTCACTGTGTTTCCGTGAACCATTCACTAGGCTGCCTGAACATGTGTGTCATAGTGCAGAGTCAGACACCTAATTCAAATGAGAAGTGTGACGTGCCAGGAGAAGTCATCAGCTTCTCATTGGGCACCCTCCCCTTTTCTAGAGGTCGGACCAGCCTCCATGATTGTTGGGAATCTGGTTGCTGGGAAAAGAATTGCACAGGCCTCCGGGCGGGAGCTGGCTCACCTGGAAGACAGCGACCAGGCCAGGAAGGTAACAGGCCAGTACTTGGGAGGGTGAGGAGGGCACCTCTCGCGTGAAGCTGGGGAGGACTGAGGTGGCCTCTCTGCGCAGTTCCTGTTCCTGCCTGATGTGCTGCAGTGGCGGGCCCACACCACTCCTGACCACCCGCTGTTTCTGCTGCTGAATGCCAAGGTCAGTCCGCCCAGCTGCCCTGTGGGAGCCAGTGGAGCGTACACAGTGTGTGCAGGGAGCGAACCCGCTGCTCCGCAGCTCAGTGGGACTCCCTGATTTCCTAGGGCACGGTGACGAGCACTGCAACCTGTGTCCAGCTGCACAGAAAGGCTGAGAGGGTGGCTGCTGCTCTGACGGAGAAGGCAAAACTGAGCATTGGGGACCATGTGGCTTTGGTCTACCCCCCAGGTAAGCACACCAAGATGTCACAAACTCACCTGGACACCTCCACAAGCACCCACACCCCTTGGGTCTTCTCTTATGGGATAGTCCCAGGGGTGCTGGTGTCACGGTCACCTTTGCCCTTGGACTATTGTGGGGACTCTGGGGGCACTCCTGGCCTGTGGCCCTGCGCCATTGCAACCACAGCAGTCCAGCTCCTGAGCTTCTTGAAACATCCGCACCCCCTTGTAAATAACTGTAATCTAATTGTGGTTAGACTAAGACTTTTCAGCAGTGTAGCCTCTGCTATCCTGTTTTTTCATCTGGCTGTTCTTCCCCTGTCTCTCCCCTACGTTTTATTAGTAAAAAGCAAACACCCTTGTCACCACGAGCCAGGTCAAGAAATAGGTCTTTGCCAGGTACCCATAAGTCCCTTTGCCTGCCTTTCCCAGCCGCAGCCTCTTCTGCTCTACCAAAAGCAGCCTCTTTCCTGGCGCCTGGAGTCGTCATTTCTTCCATTTCTTTATAGTTTGGTTCCTAAACATACATTAGTCTGCCACTTTTAAAAAAATCTGATATATTTTTTAAGTCTCTTTTAATCTACCGACGTCTCTTCCCCACCATCCTTACAATTTGCCTACCAAAGACCCAGCACGACCCAGCCAGTCAGCACGTTCCCGGGGTGCTGTGTTCCCTGCCGGGCTGTGGCACAGACACCAGACCCCGGATCTGGAGCACAGGCCGGGCCCCTCGCCAGGACTGGGAGTGGTAGTGAGCCCTTTCCGCAGAAACCACATGTTGGCTGTCTCTCCTCTCGTGGTGCTCAGTGTTCTACATTCCAAATTCACTAGGGGTTAGTGAGATTCTCTTACTTCTTTTTCATTTTTTAGCCATAAAACTAATAAATAGGCCCTTTCCTTAAATGCCAAAGCACAGGAGACAGACAGCACTGTCCTGGTAATTGAGAATCTTAGTGATGAAAATGGCTGATACTTTTCTCTACTTTGTGCATGTTTTACACTGTTCATAAAAAAATGTTCAATGAAGAAAAGAAAAAGCATGATGAAGTTCTAAGTTTACATTTTAAACACTGAAGAGCAGGTGGAGCCCTGGCTGGTGTGGCTCAGTGGATTGAGCACTGGCCTGCGAACAAAACATCACCGGTTTGATCCTGGTCAGGGTACATGCCTGGGCTGCGGGCCAGTATGCAAGGAGCAGCCACTTGATGTTTCTCTCACACATTGGTGTTTCTCTCCCTATCTCCCTCCTTTCCCCCTTCTCTCTAAAAGTAAATAAATAAAATCTTTAAAAAGAAAAGGAAAATAGCAGGTGGCGAGTAGCCTGGTGGGAGGGCCCAGAAGGCCCAGGGGTGCAGGTGCTCTGCAGAGGCACAGGCCTGAGTGTTGCCCAATTCTTGGAGAATCCAAGACTGTTTTCCAGTTCTCAAGGGCGTGTGTGACCTCAGCGGTGAAGGAGCCACGCTTTCTGGAAGTAGCAGAAGGGTGGGGCTGATGTGTTGCCAGTGACACTGGGAGAAGAGGAAGGTTGTAGGGACAGTAGGAGCTGTGCCAGCTCACCAAAGAAGTTCCTGCTGACCCCTCTTTATGTTCGGTTTGACAGTGTGTTTGTGGCACACTGACCGAGTGACGACACTGGGTGTGAGAATGCTCACGTGTGTTGGAAATGCTGTGTGCCGGCCCTCCGTGTGGCCCTCGCTTGGTCCTCGCAGCTGGCCGCAGGCACAGAGTGCTTGTGTTGTTGCCGGGCAGCAGTGGTAGGACCAGCCTGGCCCAGTGGGTGGGCTCAGGCCCCTGCTAATTAGCATACTGAGCTGTCCCTGGCCCAGATGGTTACATTCCTAGTTAACTGGTGGGGCCTTGGGACTTGTCATCTGGTGAAACCCACTAACTGGGTTAAACGTGGCATACTTATGTTGACTCCGGAATTGAAACAGCCTGAGACTTTGATGTCTTGTAGCCTGAGGATGCCAGGTGGGGCCTTGGCTGATCCGAGGGTAGCATCTAGAAGGGGCACAGGCTGTAAGGGCACAGGTCTTTGCAAGTCGTACTGAGTTCAAGAAGAGCAAATGGATTTTAAGTGGTACATTTCCAAACGGGTGTTAATTATGGAGAATTTTGAACATATAGGAAAGATGAAGGAATACTCTAGTGGTCCTGCGTTACTGCGTGTGTTCGAGAGCTAGGCAGGGATGTCCCTGCCTGTCTCCAGGGCTGCCGACCTCCCTGGCCTTCGGGGCCTGCGGGGGGCCTCCTGTTGAGGGGAGCGCTTCTGCCCCTCCCTCGCAGCACTGTGTTCGACAAGGGTCTCGTTAGCTGGGGAAGTAGCAGCCTTACCAGGTAAAGCAGATTGTGTCCCTGTGTCCTTTTCGCCGTGGCATGACACTAGACATGGTGAGCTACGCTCAGCCCCCACACTGAGCCTCTGACCTTGCGTCTCCCCAGGGGTGGACCTCATTGCCGCCTTCTATGGCTGCCTCTACTGTGGCTGTGTGCCGGTCACTGTGCGGCCCCCTCACCCCCAGAACCTCTCTACCACACTTCCGACCGTCAAGATGATTGTGGAGGTGAGTGCTCACTGTGGGCCTGTCTGTGTGCCACTGGCACCAAGGGTCTCTCCTCCTGGCATCTGGTCATCTCTTCAGGGCCGTCCCTGCGCAGGGGTTTATACCCAGGCACCACGTCTCACTGGGCCTTTGATCCCTGTACCCTTCAGGTCAGCAAGTCTGCCTGTGTCCTCACCACACAGGCCATTATGCGGCTGCTGAAGTCCAAGGAAGCGGCAGTCACCGTGGACGTCAGGACCTGGCCCACCATTCTAGATACAGGTATGTGTCATCGTGCTGTTGGTGTGCATGTGGGTCCACACCGGGCCGGACCTCTTCCCTCCCATTGTGGTCGGGTTTGCATTGTCACCCCCCAGATGAGCCCAAGTGAATGGTGAAGAGGCTGCTAAAGGGTGCCCGCTGCCTTGTTCCGGCAGCTGCTCCCACCCATCCCCCCCCCGCTGGAACTGGCCTCGTGGACGGAGGGAGACGTGAAGTGCAGCTCACGCCCTCATGGTGGGGCCTCTGCTGCCAGTGGGGAGCGAAGATCCCTGCCGGAGGCTTGTGTGCCTGTGGCTCACAGCTTGTCTGCCTGCACAGGGGTTGGCAGTTTGGGGACATGGAAGGCCCGCAGTGTGCGTGCATGCACGCACATACACCCATCCCTCGTTCCTGTCATTGGTGAATGCTGCCTCATCCCGTGAAATGAAATGCTTGCAGGACAGTGGGGAGATCTGAAAGCCCCCATCCCTCTGCCTTGGGTGGTCAGGTCAGCCTAGGGCTGAGAATGTCTCCCCTGAACCTTATCAAGACGCCCCAGACAAGCAGCCCTGCACAGGCTCCCTTGGTGACTCAAGATGTGCGGCCACGTGGCTGCCAGGCAACGAGCAGACAGGACTCCTTTCTACCCCATCACACTCGTCTGCCCTGGCGCTCCAGGGCACCACTGCTGAGAGGAGGCCAGGGACTGTGCCTGGCAGCCACCGGCAGGCATGGGAGCGTGTCTGCGGCTCTCTCACTGCCAGAGTTCTTGCTGATCCTGGCTAACCTCGGCTTCTGCGACCTTCCTACTGCTGACCGGAGGATTGACTCCCCTGCAGCCCCGTGGCCCATTTCCTCCCCTACATGTTCGCCTCGCCTGCTGTCCCTCTCCCACACCGTCAGCACTGTCGTGGCGGGTCCACACCATGCGATGTTCCCTCGGGGGCTGAAATGAGCTTCCCCACTCACGCACACAGCCCGGTTCCCACAGCCCAGCCTCTGTCCTGAGCATCCTCGCCAGGACTCACCGCTTCTTGTGCAAGCCTGAGGAAGTGTTAACAGGTGTCTCCCCTTAACAGACGACATACCAAAAAAGAAGGTGGCGAGCGTGTTCAGGCCTCCCTCCCCGGACATGCTGGCGTATCTGGACTTTAGTGTGTCGACTACAGGGATCTTGGCAGGTGTGAAGGTGGGTTCTTTGGTCGTAGCTCCTGCTGCCTCAGCCCCTCCCATAGCAGTGGGGAGAAAGGGTGTTGGGTACAGGTGTGCGGGGGCCTTTCCTCTCACCCAGAGCCTGAAGCAACAGTGTTGTTCCTTCACGTTTGTCTTTGATACCACTGAACTCCAAAGTCACGTTAGCCTCCGAGTAATGCACATTTTCATGTTTTATGGTAATGTCTGAACTTGCGGATTTATGGCTGACTGGCCTCAAGGAGCATGTGGCTTCCACGGTCCATCTCCTTACCAGGAGCTCAGTGCTTCATTAAAATTATTTATCATCCTGAAATCTCATGTAGGAGATTTTTAATGTGCCATCTCTTGGGCATTGTTTGGCTTGCGTGGGACTGTGAGCCAGCCCCCTTCCAGAAGTAAGTGTGTCGTGGGCAGTAGGCACTGCTGCCAGTGCCTGTCCTTCGGCACACCACTGAGCACGCCTTGCATTTCCCCCCAAGATGTCACATGCAGCCACAAGTGCCTTGTGCCGCTCCATAAAGCTGCAGTGTGAGCTGTACCCTTCCAGGCAGATCGCCATCTGTCTTGACCCCTACTGTGGCCTCGGCTTCGCCCTGTGGTGCCTGTGCAGGTGAGTGTGCGGGTAGAGCCTGCAGCGGAGTGGAGGCGGAGTGTGCAGGTGGGGTGTGAATGGAAGCGGAGTGCAGGTGGAGAGCAGGTAGGGTGTGCATTCAGCATGCATGTGAGCGGAGGGAGAGAGACAGGTGAGTGTGCAGGTGAGGTGAGGGGAGGGAGGGTGGAGATAAAGATTATAGGTGAGTGTACAGGTGAATGTTCGGGTATAGTATGCAGGTAAGAGTGCAAGTCAGTGGAGGTAAAGAGAAAGAGTATGGTTGAGTGTACAGATTAATGCAGGAAAACTGTATGGGTGAGTGTGCAGGTGCATACAGGAAGAATGTTCCAGTAAGTTTGTAGATAGAGTGTGCAGGTGAGTGGAGGACAAGTGTGCAGGTAAAGTGTACAGGTGAGTATACAGGTAGAGTGTACAGGTGAGTGTGGGGGAAGAGTGTACAGGTGAGTGGAGGTGTACTGTGCAGGTGAGAGCAGGTAGAGTGGAGGGTGTGCATGTGAGAGTGCAGGTACTCCACCTGCTGGGTTGGAATTACGTGGAGTTCTTTAGAACTTTAACATTCTAAGATGCATTTTTGGTGCCAGAAAGTCGAAGGTCCACATGTGAGGGGGTTTCTTTGGGGATGGGGTGGGTTTGAGTCTGGGTCTGAAACTGAATAAAAGAGTGAAAATACGTTTCTTGTTAAGTGCAGACATTATCCATTCTAGTGATTGGGAAGGGACTACTAGCAACAGGTCTTTGGAATCGGAACACCGAGTCCCCAGCCAGCAGCTTTTCCCTAACTGTGACGCTGGAGCCTCATGAAGTGCTGGAGGGAAACCAGGACCCCCCCTGTGCATTGTCCCCCTGCCCCACAGTGTGTTTTCCACTGAAACTCCCACCGGACATTAGGGAGAGTTGTCCCCCTGTTCCATCTTTGAAAAAGGAAAGAGGTGCCGCCTCGTGCGCATGGGCACAGGCAGGCAGGGTGCCCAGAACGCACAGGTGATGCACCTGGGCAGAGCGGCTGCAGCTGACTTGACTCTCTACGGGCCCACAGTGTCTACTCTGGACACCAGTCCGTGCTGGTGCCCCCGCTGGAGCTGGAAAGCAACGTGTCCCTGTGGCTGTCAGCTGTGAGCCAGTATAAGGCCCGAGTCACCTTCTGCTCCTACTCAGTCATGGAGATGTGCACCAAGGGCCTGGGCGCACAGACAGGTGTCCTCAGGGTAAGTGCGCCTGTTCTGAGGGCTGCCCATGCCCTGCTGTCCTGCATCTCTCCTCAGGAAGCACCAAAGCCTGGGGTTCCCAGGTTAGCTCTTAACCGGGCCACTGGAACCTAAAAAAAAGATCCCTAGCATAGCTCCAAGCAGCTATGGAGACAGAGAAAACCCTCACCAGGCACTGAGCCGCACCAGCTCCAGGTCACATCGTCCCAGTGCCCACCCTGCCAGGAGCTCCTTGCTCACCCCCCACCGCACCTGTGCAGAGGGAAGTTGCTCCCTGCATCTGCACACCCATGTGGCAGGAGACAAGGGCGTGGGGTGGGCTGGGGTGTGGGGCCAGCTTGGGACAGGTACACAGTCAAGGGTATGGGGGAGCATGGGGAGGGAGCAGGTCTGACACTAGCTTTGGGTACATCTTGGAGGCCTCAAGGCCCCTACAGACCTGCGGCAAGAGCCAGGAGAGAGAGCCCTGCGGAGCTACAGCCAGGTGAGCGGGAGGGCTGGTGTGGATACGGAGCAGGTGGGTAACCTCTAGCACTTCTGTATTTAAGAGTTTTGTAGGCTGAGGCCAAGGCAGAGGAGGTGGGGTACACGTTCAGGTCACACATGGGTCCCCTCAGGAGCCTCCTAAAACAGTGCAGAGGACCGATCTTACCCCACTTTCCCCCCACCCCCTGCAGATGAAGGGGGTGAACCTGTCATGTGTGCGCACGTGTATGGTGGTTGCTGAGGAGCGACCCCGGATTGCGCTGACACAGTCCTTCTCCAAGCTGTTCAAGGACCTGGGCCTGCCCGCACGTGCCGTGAGCACCACATTTGGGTGCAGGGTCAACGTGGCCATCTGCCTCCAGGTAAGGTGGCCGCGCCGGGCGCCCCACACGGACAGTGTTTGAACCTTTGTTCCTTGTTGTGCCGGCCATGTCCACCTCGCACCCTCTGAGGCTTTGACGTATCGTTTCCAAATAGTTTATCTTGGAGACCTACGAGGGTTCTTTTAAAAGATACAGTGGAACCTTGGTTCTTGAACTTAATTCGTTCTGGAAAACTATTTGAGAAGTGATTTGTTCGAATACTGAATCTCCTTTGTCGCCCGAGAGACACGTGACTCATCACACTGGTATCAGCTGAAAGGGTTGTTGGGTAGGGAATTGAGACCAGAGTTTGCTTAGACACCGAGACCTTTTTTCTGTGATCAACTTGGTCAAGAACCAAACTGTGTGAGAACCAATGTGCTCAAGAACCGAGGTTTGACTAGAATCTGTTCTCTTCATGAACAAGGCTTATTTGGAAAAACATTGTTTTTGAACAGTGACTTTTTCTTACATGGAAGAATCTAAGTTGGATACAATATGCAGTGACCTTTTTAAAAGAACAGTAAGCATTGTTTTAAGACATCTAGCAATTTTAAATTGAAACACTAGTGTGGTAATTTACATTGCCTTTAATTCATATTCGAGACATTGAGGTATTTTACTGGTACTTCTTAAAAGGAAACGTGAGGTTGCAGAGGTTGAATAGTAGCTGCAGAGCGGTCGGCAGCTTCTCAGGAGACTTGGGTCATTTTCCCAATTTCGTACTAGTATCTCAGTGTCACTTCTTTCTAAAGACGTGCCAAATGCCTGCTCGCCCACACAGACGAGACAGTCTTTAGGGGAAAGGCAGCACTGGACCCAGAGCAGAGCCCTGGGGTTGGGCTCGCTCTTGTTTCCAGAGCCTTGGCTCAGCTCGGCCCTCCTCCCAGGGCACCCGTGTCCCGGGCCAGCCATGGAGCATTGTCCTTTTCCCCAGCGTTTATCTCCCTGTTGTAGGAGTGGGACCGAGCCTCGGGCTGCTGGTGTTGTGGTCAGCAGCTGCAGAGGAGTCGGCGCCCTCCTGACTTGGTGTTGGAAGGTCATCTCCTCTGTCTGTCAGCACACCGTGTGCGGGTGCGGAAGTCTCCCCGGGGTGTTCACGTTTTCCCTTTGAGATGCAGTGACGCGTTCTGCTGTCTCTTACCCTGTGTTTCTCACGTGGCCTGTTGCTTTCTGTTTGTCTCCTGTGGCTGTCTCCTCCTGTCTCACTCTTCTGGCCTCCTTTGCCTCTGTCAGCCCAACAGGCTGGGAAAGCTGGCTGAGCAGGTACGACCTTGACCTCGACCTCGAGGTGCCTCTGTGCTTCCCCCATGAGTTCCTGTGGCCTTCTCCTCAACTCCAGACAAATACATGTTTCTTTTGCTGTCGACTTTGCTCACAATGGATATCATTTTACATATTGTAAAAGTTCCTTTGTAATCAAATTTAAGGGCAAAACTGTTTTCAAAAGAGTTTAACATTCATAGCTCTACCTCTGGAGGAAAGGGCTGTTGGGTCTCAGTGAAGCAGTTTGGCCGTGTTGTCTGCGATCTTCAGAGGGTGACGTTGAGCGGAGTGTCCATTTAACTCGGTGCTCATTATCTGATATAATGGGACGTAACATACTTCACTCAGGGTCCCAGTGTCAGAGGTGAGGGAAGGGAGGGAGGCCATCAGTCCGCTGACCCTGAACGAGCCTCTGCTGTTGCCAGCCCTCCATAGAATTAGGTCAGCTGGAGAGAGCCAGGCCTGACCAGCGGCTGGGTGGAAATGCCCTCCCAGATTCCTGAGGTGGTGTTTTCACCACAGCGTAGAGCCCAGCTGTTAGAACCGGAATGCACATCGTACCGTTCGGCATGTTCATTCGGTGTTGCTAGTTCTCGCTCGATGTCACCAAGCCGCGTAGGTGTTTGGATGGAAGGCAGCAGTGTCCCTGGGCAGACTCGCCGCCGGAGCAGAGCTGCTGCCTTCCAGGCGGCGGGGAGGAGCTGCGAGGCGGCTGTGTGTGCAGATGCAGACGTGGTGCTCTCCTTCCAGGGCACGGCCGGCCCGGACCCCACAACGGTCTACGTGGACATGCGGGCGCTGCGCCACGACAGGTAACCGCCCTCAGCCCCGTGGGTGAGGTGGTGCGGCCGGTCAGCCCTGACTGGACCCCCCGGCACATGGCCAGCCATTGGCCAGTCTCTCCTGGGGGGCCCAGGTCTCCCTCTCTGCATCCCTGTGTCCTGGAGGCTCAGTCATGTCCCTTTGTCTGTCATTCCCATGACTAGAGAGCTATGGGAGTGACCAAGCATTTGACATTTAGCTTTTCACGGGGCTGAGGACGAGCAAACCAACGGACAGCAAGGACGTTTCTACGTGATACCGTTTCGGGGGGGACCCAGTGTTTCCACCAGTAAACGTGTGGTGCGGCCGCAGTGAGCCTGCGGGTCCGGGCCCAGGCCCTCAAACGTGGCCACAGCACAGCTCGCAGATGCCCCCAGAGAAACCTGGAACAGGCTCCTGCCCTGAGCTGTGCCAGGCGAGCCAGGCAGGTAGAGTGCGCCCCCTGTGGCACCTGAAGTCACCGGTCGTAGTCACAACAAGGTCCTGTGGAAGGTTAAAGTCTCGGCTGTCGTCAAAGGACTGAGCGTCACAGTGATGATTTCTGATTATCTTATGAGTTGCGTTGTTAGAGGTTACTACCCGTATAGTAAATTTTATTCTGCAATTTTCCCCTTGTTAATTTTTAGGGTACGTTTGGTAGAACGGGGTTCTCCACACAGTCTGCCGCTGACGGAGTCTGGAAAGGTAATGGACGCTGTGTTTCTCCTGATGAACACAGATGGCTGTGGGTGGGCCAGGTGGACACCGGAGGCCTCCCCCGCTGCAGATACATGCAAGGGCTGGGTTAAGGAAGGCCTTACGGGCACGTCTGAAGTCAAAGCCAATGACGGGCTTCAGACACAGAACCACAGAAGGAACTCCCACTGCAGGGCTCGAGGCTGTAAGCTTCCTCAGGTCAGGCCCAAGGTCTTCATACAGTCCCGGAGCAAGGGTCAGCACAACCCCACAATTCAGCCCTTGGCCCAGGTGACAGCCAGGAAGAGATCTCCAGCAGGGCCTTGGGCAGCAGGTGGAGTACTAGACCCATGTTGCAATTTGCCATCGAAGCCAGTCCAGGCCTGCTGAGGCCCCGTGGGCACACAAGGGTTGGGAGGTGTGTGTGGGGCGAGGGGTGAGGACACCGTGAGCACCGTGAGAGGGGTCGGCAGGCGCAGGCCCAGGGGAACGGGTCTTCAGAACCAGGGGAGGCTGGGAGGAAGGAGGAAAGCCCACATGACCCGATGAGGCTGTGTGATGAAGATGGTGTGACCTGGCAGCTGCCCTGTGACATGGCCAGGGGACAGCAGGATAGTGGACAGGGCCACGTGTCCAGCATGGCCAGGAACAGACGACCCCCAACCCACGCAGCCTGGAGGGCCGCCTGACCCTGCTCGCACACTGCTGTGGCCGCGGCTGCCTCAGGAGGCAGCAAGGTGCTTGGAGAGGAGCTTGTGTGTGCACTGGGGCGGGGGGAGGGGGGGTGGCATCCCCAGGACCCAGGGCAGAGGGCTCGCGGGAGGGAGACCAGCACCGCTGGAGCTGAGCGGGGGGAGGGGGGCGGAGTGAGGGAACACGTGGACGCCCGCACAGGTGCGGGGCTGTGGAAATGCGCCTGCCTGTGCCTGTCTTTAACTGACGCGGCGGAGGCCCTCTGAGAGGCGAGTGCGGGCAGTGCCTCTCTTCTGAGCACATTGCTGGAGCGCATGCCCAGTGCACGGCTCTGCTTCGCTCTTTCTGTAAACTCAGCTTATTTTTCCTGTGTCATTAAGTCTCAAAACAGTTCTTTTTTGCGTTTTGTGTTTTGTCACTTAAGGCAGTTCCATCATCGTTTTAATCACCCGTCCTCCCACTTCTGATGGAGTTTCTTCCCCTCCTGTTTTGTTCTTAGAATGACTTGCGCCTGACAGATTTGTCTTCTGGAAAGAGCTCTGGTGTCAGGGTTCAGGGGGCCCCATGGAGAGGGGTCAGAGGCCCCAGCATTGTCCAGGAAAACAGGACTGTCCCACAGGACAGTATGTGGCGAGGGCGTAGTGACAGTGGGAGGAGGGCCTGGCACTGACCAAGGGCAACGGCCTACACTCATGCCCCTCCTGTGACCTCTCGTCCCTGCTCATCTTCCTGGAGGACCTCACTGTCATCTCCTTTTTTATATGTGAGGAAATGCCACAGGACAGGCGACCACGCCTGGAGCGGCCACGTGGTCTGACCCGGGCCCAGCAGTGTCTCCCCAGGACCAGGCAGGGGTGGGTGCCTCCACCTGTCCTCCATCGACAAGAGCAGGTGGCCCAGGGCCAGACTGACTCCAAGTCATGGTTAGCGTCCCGGCCCAGAACTAGGAGGCTGGATGAGGCCGTGGACAGAGCGTTTGCATGCTGGGCTGGGGCACAGCTGAGCAGTGGGGCTGGATGGCCCTCTGGACTTGTGGGTTCCTGCGAGGGGTAGGTGGTCCTCAGTGGCCTTGTTGAAAGACTCCAGGTAGAGCAGATGCTTATGGAGACCCTCTGTGCCCCTCAGCGCCATTCAGAATAGGGTCTGGTCTTAGGAACTGAGGTAATTTTCCTGAGATTCTCATATGTTTTTATCTATTAAAGTGTTATTTTTGTTCAAATTCAAGTTCATGTTGGCTTTAAACCTCCTGGTCACTCACATCTGCATGCCATATCATTTGGATCAGTTTTTGAGAGCTGTCGTTTCTCATGTCGCCGAGTCGGGAGTCTTGTGTTGTCTTTGACGTGGGCATGGTTCTCCTCCCAGATTCTCCCAGGAGTGAAGGTCATCATCGCGCACACTGAGACCAAGGGGCCCCTCGGAGACTCGCACCTGGGAGAGGTGAGGCTGGGGAGTTGTGTTCTGGAGCCTCGTGCACCCCGGGAGCTGCTCCTCTCCCTCTTCCCGTCTGCCCCAGATTCGTGAATTCTGAGCCTTTTGGGGTCACACATGCTTTTGGGAATCTGCCAAGCTTTTTGCCCTTCCCCACCCCCGGCATGTTTGTGCTCCTGTACCCAGTGCTCGGGTAGGATCTCGGGGTCCCTTGAGATGAGTCCCCATTCCGGGTCCCCTGCTAGCAGAGGGAAACCTTGAGTGTTGTAGGTACTGAGAGGCTCCAGGAGCCACACCAGAGCCATCATCAGCATGGAGAAAGCAGAGATCCATTAAAACATGTTCATGCACCGAGCCAGGAGCCACAGCCCCCAGGGACAGGCTGGCCCAGGACAGGCTGGCCCAGCGCAGGCACCGGGGCTGGAGGCAGGGTCCTGTGCTCCTGAGGACTGCCCCCTGGCACGCTCAGGCTGTGCAGGAATCATTGTGTTGTTGCACTTGGTTCACGCATGTGCGCCCAGAGTAGTTTGGGACAAGTAGAACTTATTGCCTGGAGGCGGGCTGGCAGGGAGAGCGCAGATCTCAGCCCGAGTGCCCAGGTCGGGCCTGTGATGACGAGAACGGTCTTGTGCCCCCAGCTCCAGGGACGTGCCATGGAACCAGTGTCCTGGCACGAGGGGGGGGCACAAGGTCCCTGGTGGTCTCTGGTGTGGCCCGCCTCCAGGGTCCTGGTAGGTGGCACTTGGGTGGTCATACAGACACTGCCCAGTCTCAGTCTCACTAAGATGAGGGTGTGCATGGGCCTGGGGCCTCCCCAGGGCTGCTCAGTGTTCTCCTGGGAAGATGCGCCAGTCCAGCGGTGGGTGGGGTTGGTGTGGGGCCTCCCCTTCTGAGTGGGACCCAAGCCTATTAGGGCAACTTTGTGCCCCACGATGGTCACAGAGGGTCTGTGCTAGGTTGGGTCCCCACCTCTTGTGGCAGAAGGCCCTGTCAGCTGCCCTGTCTCCTCTTGGGATGCTGCCTTATGGGAATGTCTAGAGCCAGGTGCTTGGTCCAGGGAGCCAACTGTGGGTCCTAGAAGGGCCCTGTATTTAGAAGACATGTGGGGACGGTGACACGGAGTACTGCCTGCACCTGTGCACCCAGTGAGGGTACGCGGATGTGCAGAACTTACACGTGTGCGGGTTAAGTCTGTGTGGTGCTTGCCCACTCTGAGCCTCACTTCACCGCTCGTCCCTCTGTGGGCGTGTCCGTCATTCCCTGTCCTTACTGACAACAGTGGTTTGATCTGAGGAGGGGAGTCACCCCGTGAGCTCGTCCACCTTGCAGTCCTGGAGAGGAGCACTCCATTTGGAGGAGAGAAAAGTTACTTGTTTGCCTTCCATGCCTGTAATTTTAACTTAGTTCACAGGAAGAGACACTGAAAACACCCCTGCCTTTATGTGGTGTTAATTCTTAAGTTCTCTTTGTGAATGGATATCTCATGAGAGAACCTCAGCTCATTCTTGTTCTCTGGCCCCACAGATCTGGGTTAGCAGCCCCCACAATGCCACAGGCTACTACACGGTCCACGGGGAGGAGGCACTTCACGCTGACCACTTCAGTGCCCGGCTGAGCTTTGGAGACACCCAGACCATTTGGGCAAGGACTGGCTACTTGGGCTTCCTTCGGAGAACAGAGCTCACCGATGCCAGTGGAGGTGAGGGGCTGGGGTGACGCCCGTGTCAGTGCTGAGGGCGGGGGCGCCTGTCCACAGCCCACGGGGTCTGCTGCTGTGGCTCAGGAGATGCCAGGCAGGGGCAGCGCCTCCAGGATTCCCGCCGACGCACCGCACCCCTGGGAGGAGCTTGTATCTGCGGGTGTGGGTGAAGGATGTGCTCTGGCAGTGGTGTTCTCTGAAAATCACTGTTTTTCCTTTTGTGACTGTCCCTCACTCTCCCTGGGCTCTTGACCTCTGCTGAGGATGTGGGGGTGTCAGTGATGAGGCTGTCGGGTCCTCCGTAGGCAGAGCCACCTACGTATTTCATGTGGTGCCCTCCTCACACATGACTCCTCAAAGTGGCAAAGTCCTTGGGCTCCAAGAGGCCAGCCAGATCAAGCCAGAACTTTTGGTAGGCCTTGCAAATGCCGTGTTTTTTTTGCAGAAAGAGGAAGTATTATTTTAAAACATCCGTTCACACATTGATGTGACTGTTCTGAATCGAGGGGATAGACGGCACCCTCATCAGGGCCTGCTGCATGTCTCCCCCGGCAGGGGCTCACTTTTCAAGTGATGTGGGAGTAGCCAGCTCCCTGTCCAGAGGGCCCGGCCCAGGCTGATGGAACGTGTGGCGGCGCCCAGATGGCACCGCGCCCTCCTGAGGCGTGCAAACCGTGCCCTTCACAGAGCGGCACGATGCACTGTACGTGGTGGGGTCTCTGGATGAAACGCTGGAGCTGAGAGGCATGCGGTACCACCCCATCGACATCGAGACGTCGGTGACCCGAGCACACCGGAGCATCGCGGAGTGGTAAGGGCCCAGGGGAGGCGGGTCCCGCCCAGTGCTGCCTCTGGGGCAGGGGTGGGGACGGCAGGCCATCTTCCTGGCCGCCCCGGTTCCAGCAGACCCTGCTTGCCAGGCACACGCTGGCAAAGCCTGCCTCTCCAGGAGCTGGCCCTGGGCCTCGCCAGATACACTGTGGGAAGCATGCAGGGGAGACCCCTGGTGGCCCTTTGCTTGGTTTTGCTTGGTTTTTCCTCTTTTTCTCATCACTTTTAAACCAAGAGTCTATCCCCGAATGCACAGGTAAAGCGTGAGCTCTCCACGGCTGTCCTGAAGTATTTCTGCTTTTAATGTGAATTTCCTCATTTAAATGGATGTGACTAATAATTTCTTTACCTAGTGGGGAGCTTGCACTGGGACAGGTTCAACTTTCAACATCAAATAATGAATGCTCTTGATCGTTAGCAAGAACTTTAATTAGAATACGTGCTCCCAGCCTTTCAGTTCTGGGCGAGGTTCAGCAGCAGCGCAGTGTCGATCAGTACACTTGTCCCTTCACCCCTCTGTTGGGCACTCCTTCCCGTGTCTCTGGCCCCGGAAGCTGCTGCCCACACCCTGTGCCGCTGTCTGTCCCCCTGCAGCGCTGTGTTCACCTGGACCAACCTGCTGGTCGTGGTGGTGGAGCTGGACGGGCTGGAGCAAGACGCACTGGACCTGGTGGCCCTGGTGACGAATGTGGTGTTGGAGGAGCACCACCTCGTCGTGGGCGTGGTGGTCATCGTGGACCCGGGCGTCATTCCCATCAACTCTCGGGGCGAGAAGCAGCGCATGCACCTGCGCGACGGCTTCCTGGCTGACCAGCTGGACCCGATCTATGTCGCCTACAACATGTGAGCGTTGCTCACCAGCGCCGGGGTTCGCCGGGGCGACCCAGGCTCCCGGGCACTGGGGCCAGGGAAGGCGCTGGAGCGTGTGACGACGCTGCTGTGTGGTTATAGCCACAAGACGGAGGACCGCAGTCTTCCCGGAATACTGCGCCCCTTGCCCGACTTACTCGGACTCATCTTAAAGTTCCCCAAGTCTATCTGAGAAGCCACTTCTAAATTATTTGAAGAAATTTATTAACCTTCGAGGACATTTACAAAAACAAAAACATTAGTACTTCAACAGACAGGGTGACTGGAACAGGAAGCGAAAGGCTGCTGTGGGCACCACGAGGAGCTGCAGGTTTGCACTTTGTAGACTAAAAATATAGTTCTTGATTTAAAAAATTCAATTATTTATTCCCACTTCAAATGACAAGCTCATACATAGAAACTTAATTAAGCTAGACAGAGTCAGAGGCCTCGGCACAGCTGATTCACTTCCATTTCACGGTGGGGCGGAGCCCCAAAAGGCTGATGCGAAGGGTGGCAAGTCCTGCCTGCCTCTCGAACCCCAGACCAGGCACTGGAGTCGCACACAGTGCCTCCCCTCTTCCGGCTTCTGTGCTGATGCCAGCGTGCCCAGCTGTCTGCACACGTTGTCCCTGGTGGGCGGTGAACGCGTGCGGGGCTGCCCAGGTGGGTGCAGATGCTGTCTCGGAGAGAGAAACCAGCATTTAGTTTTAACCCCTGTCCTAGGTGTATAACTTACAGCTGTTTAGTTAATCGCTTGTTTTCATAACATCACAAAATACATTCTTCTCCACGCATGGAAGAGTGCTAAAGTACCTCCATTCTGAACTGGCGGGCTTGGTGGCACTGGTGCCGGGGTCTGAGGTTTCCACGTCCCCGGTGCCGCCTGCAGCGCCGTCGAGCTGCGGGGAGAGCCACACGGAGGTGGGCGTGCGTCCCTCGCCCTGGCTTCCCTTTTGAGTCGTATGCCTGTAAAACTCGGCCGGACCTCACTCAGTTACGACTAAACTGAGTGATCTAGCGTTACAGTAAACCTAACTGAAAGAGACTATAAAATCCTTTAGAAATTTCTAAGAATCTCAAATGAAGCTCAAATCTAAGACAGAGTATTTTTATACAGCTAATAAAGAGTATGTTATGAAGTTGTTGGGCTTCGGGGGAACCGAGGATGGGAAGATAGGAATCATGCATGCCTCGTAGGAATGAGCAGGTGTTTCTGGAATTAGCCTGAATCAGTGCCTAACAAAGCTGTTTCAATTCTTTACCATCTTAAACTCCCCACCGAGGAGTAGGTCTGGCTCACCGGGCCAGCTGTTGGCCTTACTCTTATCTGGCTACTAGCAGCAGGTGCGCTGTAGCTCGGTCTGCCCGCGGTGGTGGCCTGCAGTGAGTGTGTTGCAGCATACTGGAATTGTTCTAACCTACTGTAATTATGTACATAATCTGTGTAATTTATTGTTCGACACACAGATAGTGGATATTCCTTAGAATGGCCGGCAGGGGAAACAACTACCTAACCCTAATCTCAGTGTTGTAGTTTTGTAGCGGATACTGTAAAAGTTTTGTATTGAAAGGTCAGTGGCAGTAAGACAAGTTGTCTTGTAAATTAAGACTTAAAGAAGCACATTAAAATGTTTTAAAGTTACTCTCTGGGAATTCTGTATATCACACTAAAATTTTTTTATATCATGTTAATAAAAGTTACTGACTTTGTAATTCTGCATTTTGAAATGTGTGAAAAGGTTTTTAAAATTATCCCAAATAGGATGTATTTTACTATTCATTCCGTTTTTCTGAATATAGAAGCATTTATGTTTATAGCATACAACCTACAAAGCACACAGAAGTGTAAAGAAGAAAATCTATAATCCTACCTCTGAGTAATATAATAGCGTTCATGTGTGACACAGATCTTTCAAGGATTTATTTTTCCTTTTAAAAATTTTTACAAAATTAGGCTCATATACTTTTATAATCAGCTTTTGTACTTAATAAATTACAGACTTTTAAATCTCTTACATACACTCTCTTACATGTTGTAATGAGTGCACACAGGCGTGCCGTGACTACAGGGAGCTTTCGCGCAGTTGTTCCTGCCCGCCAAGCTCTCAACAGCGCTGCAGCGGCCCTGCTCCCAGGCGCGCGTGGGCCCCTCCCCTCCCCTCCTCTCCCCACGCTTGGCTCCTACAGGTAGAGTGGGTGGGTCAGACTTCACGCCGGGTTCGAAGGCTTGGGTGCTCGCTGCCCCGGTTTGCCTGCGTCCAGCTCTGCCTTTCAGAATTGAAGATGGACCCTATTTACCTGAGCCTGAGTTGTTTAGGAAAGACCCTGTGGAGTTTTCCAAGGGCAGTGGGAAGTGAGAAATTGAGAGGTTATTCGTTCGAAGTGCCAGCTAAGTATAGGGGTACCTTATTCCCCAGACTCCAAGTGACTGAAAGGGCCAAATGTCATGATGGGTCATTACAGATACCACGTAAAAGCAGAAACGGAAAAGGAACCATGAGGAGCCAGATGAAGCTTTGACAGGAAGAGGGTGTTCAGATGCACTGCCCCCCGCCGCCAGTCCCAGCCGCAGTGAGCTGGACCTCCAGGAGTGTGCCCGACGCTGCAGCGGCTCCAGGCGGAGAGCAGGGAGGGCAGGCCACCTGTGAGCGGCTGCTGCACACTGAAGGGGTGCAGCACCAGTTCAGTGGCGAGCACTGTTCAGCGTTTTCGTTCACGTTAAAAGTAGGGAAAGACCATGACAGACGGAAAGCTCTGTGGGCATGCTAGCCGGTAAAAACCAGTGAGAATTACTGTTAGAAAAACAGCCACTTAGAGCCTCTGGAAATGGTCCTAAGGGCACACAGCAAATACAGCCATGGGGTGCGGCCTCTGCGACCTGGATCAAGTGCCACCGAGAATACGGGGGCGCTGGCTGTCCTTGCCCAGCTCCGTAAGTCGGTGGTTCCATGCCAGGAGATGCAGATTGAAAAGACCTCTGGCTACGCCCCCCACACCACATTAGGAGTGCTCTGCTCACAGAGTAGGGGTGTCACCCAGACACGCCTGGGTCCCACAAGAGGGGAACAACTTGTTACTAGTAAGGGGACTCCAATGAATCGACAGCTGAATTCTTAGCAGCAATGATGGGGGCCAGAAGGCAGCGGGATAACACATTCAAAAAACTCAAAAGTACTTGGAACGAAGAACTGTATATTCATCAATGCTATGTTTCAAAAAGCGGAGGCACAATATATTTCTAGGGGAAAACAGTGCATTTGTTACCAGCTGATCTGCATTACAGGAAATACTGAAGCCTTTCAGGCTGAGAGCAGGTGACCTCAGATGATTACTTGAATTCACATGAAAACACAGCACTGGTAAAGATAAAGGTAATTAAAAAACTATATGAATGCATTTTTTGCCTTAACCAATTTACATATTATTAGCTGTATATGTACAGGAATGTGTGTGGAATATTTTTGCCAATAACAACACAAAAGAAGGCGAGAGCAAAGCTGTACTGAGCTAATTTACAGGTTGTAAAGTAATAACAACAAACATACTAGTGGGTTTGTAACAGTAGATGCAATATGCATAATAATACCATAAAAAGGAGGAAAATGGAATAGCGGTATATAGGAAAAAACGTTTCTATTTCACTGGAATTGAGCTAGTACACCTGATTCTGATACGATGTATATAGTGAGCCCTAAAACAGCTGCTAAAAAACAGCTCAGAAAATAACATTCAAGAAATCTAAATGCTCATTGGGAAATCTCCACCTTCTGCCAAAGCCAGCGGGAAGGAGTACTAGAGGCGCAAAGACGTGAGGCGCAGGGAACACTGAAGTGCCAGAGGTTAGTCAGCTGTGTCAGTGATAATGTGAAATGTGAATGGCTTGTTAACTCATTCAAAAGGCAAAGATTATCAGACTGTGTATATGAAAGACCAAACTATATGCACATTTTATAATGATAAAAGGAGCAATCTCTCAGGGTGACCTAATAATTGTACATGCATGTCTAACTATAGAACACCAAAATAACATGCAGCAAAACCCAACCGAAATGAAGGGGATGTGAACTGGAGACTTCAGTGCCCCACTGTCTGTAATGGATAGAAGCACAGGCAGAAGCACATCTGAAACCAATACACGATAATGTTAAAGGTAAACTGTAATCGCAAAATAAAATAAAAAACTTGGCAGGAAATCAACAAGGAAATAAGAGAACCTAAACAACACTATAAACCAACTAGACCTAGCACTTCTGTAAAACAATGCACCCAGTGTAACACCCATTTTTATCAAGCACACGTGGACATTTTCTAGGCTAGACCATACGCTAAGCAGGATGAAACCTGAATAGATTTTATAAAAACAATACGAAGAACATTCTTCACCACAGTAGAATAAAATTAGGAATCAGAAAAAAATATGAGAAACTAAGAAATGTGTGGAAGTTGAGCAACACATTCCTAAATGGCCAGTGAATTAAGAAATCAAAAGGGAGATCAGAATATACTTTGAGCTGAATGAAAACGAGGATCGAGGAGAAAAGGACTTGTCATGGACAACGGGGGCGACTGCACGGGAGGGGTCTACGGGGACTACATGGTAATGGAAAAGTGAAACAAAAAATTTGTAAAGCGAAGACAACATAAAAAACCTTATGAAATGTGTGCCTATATTAAGAAGGATTTCAAGTCAATAACCTAACTTTTCCACCTAAAGATACTACAAAACAAAGAACTAAACCTAAAACAAGCAAAAGCAAGAAAATAATAAAAAGAGTGAACTCAGCGAACTAGATAAATAGAAAACCAATAGAGAAAATTAATGAAACCAAAAACTTGTTCTTTGGAAAGATCAACAAAACTGACAAAACTTTTGTTTGCTAAGTTGACCAAGAAGAAAAAAGACTCAAATTACCAGACTCAGAATGGAGGAACATTACTACCAACCATAAAAATAAAAACAAAAACATTATAAAGGAATACTGTGAATAATTGCATGCCAGTAAATTAGATAAGGCAGATGAAATGGAAAAATTTCTAGAAAGACTAGAAAGCCTGACTCAAGAAGAAACAAATGACTTGAATAGACCTACACCAAGTGCAGATACTGGATGAGCAAAAACCACCCATGAGGTGACTTCACTCCTGAATTGCACAAAACATTTAAAGACAATACCAGTTCTTCACAAACCTTTCCTAAAAATAGGAGAGGGAATACTCGTTTAATGAGGTCGATGTTACCTTATACAAAACCAAAGACAAGCACAGAAAACTACAGACTGATACCTCGAAGGAGTATGGATACAAAAATCCTCAGAAACTACTATCGAACCAAATCTATCAACATACAAATGGGCTTTATCCCAGGAATGCAAGGTTGGTTGAACATCTGAGAATTAAGATAATACACGGTATCAATAGAGTTTAAAACACACACATGATCATCCTCCGTAAGTGCAGAAAAAGCTTTAGATAAAACAGTGCCCTAGGGACAGAAGGGAAGTTACTTGACCTGACAAAGAGTATCTATAATGAACCCACAGCTAACATCACACTGGATGGTGAAAGACTGGGTGCTTTCTTCCCAAGACCAGGAATACTTAGGGTGTCGCACATCATACAAGGTGTGACCAGCAGGACAAAGGGGATATGGGATGCCCAAAGGTATGCCCTTAGGGCATAGCCTCCACCCTGTCCCTGACCAAGGAAGCTGCAGTCAGGAGGGGCCTGGCCAAGGACTGTGATGTCCCTGCTCAGGAGTCAGGTGTTTGGGATGGTGAGGTCTACCCTGCCCACTGCCTTGCGCACAGTCTAATCGAGTGAGAGGCTACTCTACCGGTAGGACAGACACAGTTCTTCTGGAAGGACCACCCGGAGGTGTCCAGCCTGTGGACCACATGCAGCCCAGGATGGCTATGAATGCCACCCAACACAAAATTGTAAATTTACTTAAAACCTTTTTTTTTTTGCTTATCAGTTTTCGTTTGTGTTTGTGTATTTAATGTGTGGCCCAGAGATGCCAAAAGGTCGGACTCCTGACAGTGTTGCCTTGCCAACCTGGTGTTTCCTAACTTCCCTGAGGATCAGAATCACCTAAGTTCTTGTTAAAACTGTCCCTTCCGTAGCCAGACACGGCCCCATCCCAGATCGTGGAGGCCTGGCACCTAGGATATCTAACAGGCCCCCACTAGAGTTTTGTGTGGAAGAAGCTGTGGCGCCCATGTGACCCAGCATTCCCTCCCCAGTGTCCACTCCCAGCCCCACAGGGGAAAATTTCAGGAGCAGCCTTCACAGGATGGAAGGTTCCCAGGGCCCTGCATGTTAAATTCGAGGGCAGACGTTGGGGTGGTGGTGGGGGGTATCTTCAAGAGAGCCTGGGGACATCAGGGTCTGTTCTTGAGGAGGTTGCCAGCCTCAGCCTGGGTTCTTCTCATGTCCATCTTGTGCCCAAACCATTCTGCTTAGCCTCCTTCCTGCCAACTTGCTTGAATGATGTTTATTTTTCACATTCTTAGGAAGAGGCCAATCCTTTTCTCAGCAAACGCATTTGAAAGAGGAGGCTGTGCCAGGATCTCATCTGGCCAGATCTATCTGCAATTACAGGAACCCAAGCTGTGTCTGGGGCAGAGAGGGATGAAATCTCCAGATTTGAACACCCTGACCAAGAAAATCGCAACACTGTGAAACCAGTAAGAAACTGCACGTCAACTGGCTGCTGAGGCTCATGCTAAAATTATAATTGTCAGCTAAGCCCCTAAATTTAATCTTTAGTGTTCATCAAAACTGCCTTTCATTGGATTTGAATAAATGTGATAAATTTGAACTAGAAATAAAAATAAAACCCCCGAAACAACATCAGTCAAACCCAGGAGCTTCATGGGGCAGAGGTGGGGGCATTCCTAGAGTTTCCTAGGAAGAGTTTGCAAACATTGTCCAGGGCCTCAGCTGGTGTGACAGCAGAAGGGCCCCTTTTGCCTTGGAGACTCAGGTGGGGCCTTGCAGGGTGGAGCTTCAGGGAGAAGCTCCCAGACTCATGGAACTCAGGGGTGTCATGCTGTGGATACAAACTGCCTACAAGGGAGACATCCAGAGTAGGGCTCCAGGGCAAGGGAAGGCTAACTTCCCTTGGTGGCTGTGGGGAACAGGGTCTGCCTGGAACAGGGCTAATGGTGGGGAGGGGATCTAGAATGGTGGGTGAGAGTCAGCTGGCAGAGGCCCCTGGTGCTGACCCCAGGGCCAGAGAAGGTGAGGAGGGCAGGGGGAGCCCAGGCCTATCCAACCCCAGACCCACTCCCTGACCCAGCTGGAAAAGGCCAGGGAGGAGGGAGAATGGCCCAGGGCTCAAGCATTCAGAGGACTTCAGGGAGGTAAGGATGGGGTGTAGGGGGTTAATGTGTGGGAACCTGAGGCCAAGGGTTCCCCTCCCACGGACATGAGATGAAGATTTCTCCTCTCAGCGGCAGGAAAGTCTGTCAGTTGTGTTGCCCAGACTTGGGGCAGGGACAACAGCGAATGCTGCGATGGTCCACTGTGGTTGAGGGTGGCGGTCCCTGCAGGCTCCAGACCCTTCAACAGCAGTTGTAAGTGCTGGGCCATCAGATGGGATCCTCTGCTCTGCTTCAGTCTCTGCCCGAGATCCTCTGGGCCACTATGGTCCAGTGCCGTGGATTAAACTGATAAACAGATGGGGCACAGGGAATTCGGTGTGGCTGAGCTGGGTCAGGATGGGAAACGCAGCCTAGAATGACACAGGTCATTTAAAACGCAGAGTCCCCTTTGCAGGGGCCTGATTCTCCCTGGGGATGCCTGAGGCAGCACCCAGAGGGCCGTGTGGAGACCATCACCACTCATTCATGGAACTAGACAGTACCTCTCGGTAGGAGCAGGTCCCTCTCGGTTGAGGGCAGGTTAGAGGAGGATGATGGACGTTTTACAACCTGGAGCTCACCATAGTTGGTGCAAGGATCCCCCCGGGACTCCCTGAGGGTGGCTGTGCAGTGCTGAGGAACAGCGTCTCTCCCAAGGGTGAAGCGGAAGCGCCAGATGGTGGCCCCGGGGGTCTACTCACACTGGAGTCCTCCTGGACAGCAGCTCCCAAACTGGCTCCCATCTCTCCACCCCTGACTCTCATCTCTCCAGAGATGCCGCCCCTGCTCTCGCCCTCCTGCTGGAAAGCCCTGGAGCGTCCCCTGCCCTAGTGATTAGGCCGAGCTCCTTTGGCCTCTTACCCTCAGCCGCCCCAGCTCTGGGGCCCCCACTCCCTGCTGTGCCCCCCAGCACTCCCCTGGCTGCGTCCAGTGCACACCGCGGTCGGCATCTCCCCAGAACCAGGCGCGAGGGGCCCCTCCACCGCAGGGTCTGCATTTACCCTAGGGTGTTGTGCTGCTGCACCTGTTGAGCCGGAGGCCGTCTGGGGAGCCCTAAGGGACAGACCAGCCCCGCGCGGACGCGGAGCTAGAGTCTTCCCGGAGGGGCAGTTCGTCCAGTCCAGCCACATCCCACGGGCGTCTTCTGAAATGACAACCACCACCCAGCCTTCTCGATTGGGTCCGCGGCCAGGATCGAGCGTCCAAAAGGGGCCACTGATGATAACGCGGGACCAACCCGCCAAAGAGCGGTGACAACGCCCCGCACGTCTTGCAAGAAGAACTCGGGCCCAGAGTCTGGCGGGGACGAGGAGGATGCGGGACCTGCAGCGGAGCGGATCCCGGAGAGCTTAGCTCATTACGGACCGAGGGCCTAAGCCGTAGATTGCGGTCTCGAATACGAATCCGCTCGGACCAATCGCAACTTCCCTGTATGGCTATTGGTCCAGGGAAGGTTACGTAACGCCAACTGGACCGGAAGTTCCTGACCGGAGCGGGTGGGCGGGAAAAGCGCAGGGGGTGTGGTCCTACACCACACTCTCTTCCCGGGTCGCTTCTCCACGCTCCACCCCTGCCCTGCCCCGCCCCTCCACGCCCCGCCCCGCCCCTCCGCGCCCCGCCCCGCGCCCTACATGCTTCTCATCCCGTCTGGTCTCTCCGCGCCCGGCCCTCAGCCAAATGTTCCCCTCCCCCCGACCTTCGCACCCGCAGGGGCAACTGCAGCATTCAGGAAAGCCGGGCCCCCTGCACTTGACTCCTCTTCCCAGCTTTGCATGTACGTATTTCGCGTTTAACGGCTACGGAGACTTGCCACAGTGCTTTTATTTAATGCAAATACAAGCGACCAGCTTTTTAATGAAGCTGTGTCCTTAAATAAAACAGAAAAAGAGATGGGTAAGATTAATCTGAAATTTCCTGGAAGTGATTTTTAATATTAGTAAGTTGATTATTTGAGACTTGATTTATTTGAATTCGTGGATGCAAAAACATGAAAGTTCAGCTTTCCAAATACACCGACTTTACGAGCAGCACAGACAAGTCAGGAATGCCATTCACCAACAGACCAGACACATCTGCAGTAGCCCACGCTCTCACAGACAGGGAAGGAGACGGAAGAGAGGAAGCTACTTGCAGTCCACTTATCTCCAGAGAGGCTCATCTGAAGCTTGGTCCTGAACCCCACCGTCCTCCTGCAAAACACACACGCCCCACAGATCCATCACAGCGTGAGCCCATCGGATTCCACTGAATGTGGGGTATGTAGAGTCTTGATTCTCAGTGTTGGTTAGTCTCAGTACTGGCTGGCTTATGAGACATTTTTCCATTTAGAACGGTTAGCATTAGATTTCTACTCAGTAATCACAGCTCACGGTAGCAAAAGGGATCTAAATGAGCCAGGCTCTACAGGCTAGTGGGCCGGCATTGTCACACCATCCAGCTAGCTAGGTTCCATTTGCACTGATGATGAATGAATTAAAGAAACTGCAGCCTTTTCAAAGGGTGGACAGAGCTTTGTAGTTTCACATGTAGTGGAGACTTAAGGAAACCACAAATACCCAGTCTTTTTTTGGTAGTCAGTTTTGCTTTTTCTGGGGTAGGATTCTGTGCAGCCGTAACAGCCGGTCCAGCACAGGCTTTGTGACTGAGAACTGACTTTCCTACATGGTATTACCAGGAGTCCCTGGGACCAGTCAGCTAGCATGATGCTTAACATAGCGGAAGTGATGATAGGGACCAGTAAAGACAGCCCTTGGAAAGAGGTTTTCAATTTTTCATTCACAAAGTAAATCAAGCTTCCTAATTGCTACAACAGGGCCAGAAAGCTCAGCTCCTACTAGCCTGCAAGCCCTTTCTCTCGGCTTCCTTGTGTGACCTTTGCCTCTGTTACGGGAACAGCTTGACTGCTTTCTCTAGTTCATTCGTGTTCAAAGAACTCATGGCAGGCTGTGGTAACCATGGCAACGAAGGCCATGAATTCCTGGAAGTCACATTCGCCATCTCCGTCGTTGTCCAGCGTTTCCATGACTTTGTCCACCGCCTCCTGCTCTTTGATTTCCTAAGAGAGATCAGTCACCCAGCTTGTTTTTAAATGAAATTTAAGGCCATCAAAACATGATTCAGAGCTGGCTGGTTTTAAAAATATGTATCAGAGACGACCTAAGGTCTAAAATACAAAATACCAGAAAGACTTCTGCTGTGACCCGGTGGGGACTGTTGGTGGGGGGCCTGTGCCTTCTCTACCGTACTTGAGCCCCCCCCCCCCCCCCCCCGGTGGGGCAGGCTGCTTAAAAGACTGACTGGAACGGCTGAGATCTGAAAACCTGCAGGTTGTTATCACTACACCTTAAACAAAACACCCGGAAAACAAGAATAGCCTCTCAGCCAGCCGGAGAGTATTATAGGCAAATGTCTTGAAAGAAAAATAATGAACTTTCGGCCCCCCTAAATTTTTCAGTTTCTATGTGTGGAAGTTCCTAAAGTGAGGGCTTCCATAGACTTTTGTGTTTTGAAAATGGTTTGTTTGTTTGCTGAAGTAACTCTTGGGAACATGCCCTAAATTTGTTAACCTCGTGTGTTCTTTTTGCCACTGGAGTTGCTTTCTAGGTGTCACGGAACTTTTCCTGACGGCTCTGCCCCACACAGAAGCCCAGAAGCCGGGTGAATGGTTACAAAGTCTCTGAGGAACAAACACGGTTCAGGGCTCTGACTGTGGTGCAGAATATGTGGCAGTGAGCACCGAAGAAGAGCATCGATGCGGGTTGTTTAGAGTAAGCGGCCTCCAGAGCAGCATTGCTGGACCTGTGGAACGCTGAGATTCCGGTGGGGAGAGGGGGCGCCTAAAGCACCGGCCAAAAGGTGGATAGCAGCAGTGTGTTATTGCAATTACATTATAGGTTTGCCTCCAAACCACAATTACCCTGATAAAACGGGGCCAACAAATGTTCATGATACCTTGGTACACTACCGTTGAATTACTTATCTTGTATAAGTTGTGGTTACCGCATGGTAAGCTTTTTTTGTCTTTTAAAATAATAATAGCAGTTACTGGTTAACTATATGAGCTTTCACTATATATTAAGCACTTGAAAAACACTGTCATTTCATCTTTACAACAAGCCTTTTTACAGAAGAAGCTGGGATTCAGATTGTTAGGTTAGAAGGCAGAATTGGTGGGACTGGATAATTAACATGCCAGTGACGCAGAGGCCCCGGGGACATGAATGCCTGAGAAACCAGTCCCGGAATCAGACGGGATGCCTCCCCCACCCCACCTCAAACCTGCAGATCGCTTCTTTTACTCTGCTGGTGCATTCACAGCACTGGAGTGTTTGGGTGGGAGTGGGACAGGGGAGCCCCGGGAAACCTGCAGACAGTGGGCGCTGCGCTGCTGCTGGAGCCTGGGGCTCGCCCCGCACTGAGAGGCTCAGCTGGCTGGGAGGGAGGCTCCCTGTCACCACCAGGGTCCTCTGGTATCTTCCCTGGAATTAGCTCCTGGTCGCACATTAGTGCACTGGTTGTTTGGCTGGCCTGTTCCCCTCTGTGTGATTAGTCACTTCAGTGACCTTGGTTCTGGGCGCCTAAGGAAGGGCAGGTACCAGGTAGATTGCAGTTCACTGCCTTGGGGGCACAAGACTGATGTGCAGTAGAGACGGTGGGTGGCTGATCCAAGAGCAGGCACCGATGGGTAGGGAAGTGAGTTGTGGGTGAGTTCTCTGGACATCCTTTCACCACAGGCCAGAGTGGGCCCGCTTGGGGAAGGAGGGCTCACCAGGAGCCCTCGGGCAGCTTCCTAAGTTAGGGTCCTAACCTGGAGCTTGTTCCTCCCCGGCATCCCTTATTCCATGAAACACCTGACAAGCCCCTACTCCCCAGGCCTCCAGTGGGGGCAGGGCCCTCACGCCCTTGGTCAGGAAGGCTGTGGCCCTTCACTGATGGGCCAGCCTGGGTGCCTCAGGAGCAGAGGCCCTGTCCTTGGGCCTGTGTCTCCCAGCACTGAACTTGAGAGAGGTCGGGAGATGTCTGCTGTGTGAGCAGCATTTTCGTCACCGTGGAGGACGTGAAGCATCTAGTGAGCTAAAGTAACCCTTTTCTCCAAAACAAAACCTCATCTTTAACATCCTGTAGCACCACGGTCCATGAAAAGTCATGAGTCTGTTTTCCACCCGTTCTGCCATCATTGCTGTGAAGCCTTAGATTTTCAGAGAAGAGCCAGCATTATTTGGAATGTGAATTTTTGCCTTTGAGAGAGCACTTTTTCCTTGACGCTCCTACTAGACACGGAACAAATGAAAAGGAAGACAGCGGGGCCCAGCTAAGCTAGCCTCCGTGCTGCGGGTTTGGTGATGCACGCAAGATCTCAGAAGCTGCCTAGGAGTCCTGGGACAGCCCTGGGATCACCTTCGTGGCCGCTCGGAAGAGAAAGTGCATGGGTGGTTTTATAAATGGAGAGGAGAACGCATGAACGGTCAATTTTAAAAAGCAAGACTCACCTCCAAAAAATGGGAAAGCTCGTGGTTGATGAGCTCCTTGAGTTCGGACTTCTTCAGCTTGTGCTTGTCGCCCTCCCTGCCGGAATACTGGTGGAAGACGTCAATGAGGGCCACCACGGCCTTCTCCAGCTCAGACATCCTGGGGGCCACAGAGGAGAGAGGCCTTCTCATGCTTTTTGCCTTGTGTTACCCAGAACAGTTAATGTGTTACCTGTGCAGACCTCCACCCGGAGGAGGGGGCCGGGCCGGCCTTGGCACATCTCCCTCGTCAGGCTTAGAGCAGGGCATTCTGGGACCTTGCTGGGCTGTCACCGTCCTCCCATCCACCGTTTAGAGCGGATGCTCTTCCCCGGTCCCTTCTCTGTTCCTGTCTGCCACCTTGACGAGTTCCCAGGCCCTCCGGCTTCTCTGGTTGGGTTTGGCTAATGGGAAACTTCAGCAAAAACATGGAGGCAGAGCAGGAGGGAGTGCTGGGATTGACCCCTGCTTCCCCCTGGGGCCACCCTCTGCTCTGGCAGGGCTCCCAGTCAGTGACAACAGGTGAGCAGAGCAGCAGCTGCAGGCTGTTTGATTCAATCAGAAAGAGGTCAGGTGATGAGGAGCCAGAGGAGGGTCCAAACATCTGTAATATTTTTGTATCTCTCAGTAAACAACTGGAAGACAGGAGAACCCCATTCGTACAGCAGCACGTACATGTTACTAACAGCAAATTTAGTATGAGAAGTGCAGGTCCTTCCAAAAGATTTTAAGGGTCATAAAACAGGAATTTGCTTTCTTTTGAATTAAAGTATAAATTTGACTCATTTTAAATACAAATCTTTACTGGAAAAATAAATACGGTAGAATTGCCACAATTTTTTTTTTTGAAAATGAAGATTAATGAAGAGTATGTTGACAGACCAGAAGCAAAAATGTATTTTCAGGTTATAAGTTAAGCTGGTTCCGCTATGGGAACAGGTGGGTAGGAGGCACCACTGCCAGGTGCTGACTCAGTACCCACGAAGGTGCTGCCTCAGGAGAATGGGGGAGTGTCGCTTCACTCCCAAGTGTTCCCGCGCTGTTCAGAGTCAGAAACGTTCCCCTCCCCTGCACGTGCACCTGATGCCGGGTCCAGGCACCGGAGAAACACCTGCCCCATCCCGGGGCTTAGGGCACATTTTACAGAGGACAATTTTCAATTGTTTCACAAAACTGAGACATTCAGGAGAAATTTACCAACTTTTGACCTTGAATTCTTATTAAAGAATCTTAGCACTATAATAAGAAAAAGACAAGAATTACATCAAAGTGTTGAAAAATCATTCCCATGATGAATATCACATCTTAAAAGTAACTTGGAGTAAAACATTTAAAATTTTCTTTATTTCTGCCTTCCTAAGGGACAGAGAGTTCAAGCTGTTTGTCTTGGCCTGATCCTTGCTGGAGTCGTGCTATTGATTATCAGTCCGCTTTGCTTTGCTCCGAAGTCCCTAATAATTGGATATATCAGATGTAGTTAGAGCAATTCAGATGGGTTAAAATCTTTAACATTTCCTACTTTTTCCTTTGCACTCAAGTTTCGATTATTGATTTTTTCTTTAAATAAACAAAACAAGCCTGGCCAGGTAGCTCAGCTGGTTAGAACATCCTTTCGTTGTGCCAAGGGTGCCGGCTGATGCCAGGTCAGTGCATAAGCAGGAATCAACCCAGAAATGCGCAAATAAGCGGAACGACAAGTCGGAGTCTCCGTCTTTTTCTTTCTTTAAAATAAATTTTAAAAAGAAACAAAACAAAACCCCTAAAACTTTTACATTATCCTGATGCTTCTCAAAGTCCATGATGATTTGGGGAAGAGGAAGGAAAATTACTTATTTTTTTTGTGGAAAAAATATGACTAGTGAGATTTTTAAGAGGACAGACATAAAACATTCTTCATATGTTGTAAAACTCCACAAAACGTGATTTTCTTCATAGCCATACTACAAGTTAATTAAAACAATTTTCCTGTTAAATTCTTCCGTTTGACCAGGAAACAATTGACGGTTTAAAGCTTATCTTTTAAGAGAAATGGAAATCAAATATCCGTGTTTCCTGTTCACTTCATTCTGTGAATGTTATTCCTGCATCAACTCGCCTCTTACTCCTGCATTACTCTCTGTATGTCAAAAACGAGAGATTTGGGGCTTTTATTTCTTAGAAGGACACATCACACAGGATGTGACGGTCCCCTGAGAAATGATAAGACTGATGATGGTTAAACCCACCGTAAACCCTGATTTCTCTGACCCGATTTATAATTCACTTGCCAAGCTCTCTCAGTTGCCATGGGATTTCTGAGTGGTGCCCGGGGCCGGGACAGGTGCGAGGAAGAGAGAAAACATGTATCTGTAAGATACAGCTAAATAGCATCAGGTTGCTACCATCCTCAGTCCTGAAGAAGCAAAACCCTTCTCTTCAAAGAGGGAAGAGTCAATATTTGCGGTGCTTTTAGGGAAATAACAGCAATCACCTCTGAGCCCCAGACGGTGGTTTCTCTGATGTGTGATAATAAAAACACTGGCAGAGTGACCCTCCAGCTGCTTCGGGATAAGGCAGTCGTGTCCCCTACGCAGCAGTAAGATCCACTGCAGCACTTTAGAAATGCCGCAATGGTCCTGAAGGGTCTTTTTAACTACCTCCCAGCTCTCCACACCACCTCCATCCCCTGCCCCTCCCCCCAAAAGCAGGGTGTCCCCCTCACGTTATGATCTTGGTCGCTCGCTCTTCGTGGTCCCCTCCTGGCTGCAGCGTCCTGCGTGGCAGGAGAGGTGGGCAGGGGGAGCCTTTTATCCCTTCCTCTGGGCGTGGGCCCCTTGTGCAGTCCCACTGCAGGCCCAGGCGGCCAATGGGGGCTGAGGGCCAAGGGGGGGTGGCTGGGGCAGCCAGGCCAGCACACAGGGCTGCATTCACCAAGCTGCCACCCGGGGCCTGCGCTGGGGCCAAGGAAGAAAACTGCCTGTGGGGCAGGAAGTGAGGAGTCAGCTTTTGTGCTATTTTTAATTTATACATGAATATTAATGTTCTTCTAAAAGCAAGGTTGGGGGTGGGAAGAGTAGAGAGCCGGATTAATTGATTCAAACAAAGCAAATGTTCAGCCAAGAACGCAGAGCGTCCAAGTGCAGGCTGGCCCACGCTGTTTTCCAGTGGAGAGGCCTCTGAGCTCCCTCCTGGCTCCAGCTCCCCCAGTGTGGCCCCCAGCAGCAGGCGGGACGCCTGTGGACATCTGTACCCCGAGCTGAGCAGGGCTGCCTCGAGAGGCCAACTCTCCCGGCACCTGCAAGGACTGAACTGTCTGGTAAAAAACTACTTGATGCATTTCGGGGGAAATCCTTGTTTAATGTGACTGAGGGCACCAGCCGGGCATTCTCCAAGGACGAATGCTTGCAGACTTTCAGACCCGGACAGTGCCCTGAGACCCGTCCTGTCCGAGAACCCTTCTCTGCAGAGCCACAGGTTCTGGGCTTCACCAAGACTGAGGCCACACAGCGACCACAGGAAAGCCAGGCCCAGCCACCCGGCTGCTCGTCTTCTGCGGCACCTTACCTGAGATGTTTCCAAGCAGAAACCCAAAAGGTAGGCATTCCTTCAGACAATTATTCAACAAACATCAGCTCTGAAGTCATCAAAAGGTGCCGGGACCCGAATCAGGGCCGTTCCAGCTCAGGTTCATGGTGGCCATGGAAGGACCCAACACACAAAGATGTCTGTGGACTCGGTGGCTTTGTTGTCATCTGTTTCACCAGATGACTTCTTGTCTGTTTAACACCCAGACTGTGGCCTGGAAACAGACTGTGAGCCTTGGGACCTGAGTTGTCCCAGCCTGGACCCCCGGCCTGGTTCTTATAGCCATCAACTGTGGAAGGGAAAACGTGAGCCCGGTTTATGGGTGGGCCTGCAGGGTGTGCCGGTGCCAGCCCCAAATGGACAGAGGCAACACCATGGCCCCACTGAAGGTGACCCTCCCCTGAAGGGAGTCCTCTCCGGGGCCGAACTTTGGGCAGCATGCTGGGCTGTCCACCATGTCTGGAGTGGGAAGTGGCCAGTACATGGATATGTAGTAATTCAGGAGAGGCTCCTAATATTTGGTCCACAACTTGGAAGGAACGGGGTTGGAAACTTGGCTCTGGGAGAGGCGTGTAGATGGACTTCTGAATGAACACAGTGTGAACACGCCGTGCTCCCAGTGAAGCCCATCCACAGGTTCATGCTGAAGAAGAGGCTCTGGATGGTCAGGTGGAAAGTGACAGACCCTCTGGAGGTCAGACCTAGACATGTCTTGTCCAAGTACTCTGTTCAGCCGGCTCTGACTGTCACCAGTCCAGGGCTCGCTCCGTGTGTCCGTGAGTGAAGTGACCAAGTGGCAGGCTTGGACGTGTGCACGTGCCCAGCATTGTGGCCTTCCCTCACCAAAGCTGACCTGGTTGCCGCTGCCGCTGCTGGGTGCCTGAGCTGCCAGCAGCCAGGACCAGCGTCAAGTCCTGTGGTGACCAGCCAGACGCCTGGTGGCAGGTTGGTTTCACTGGACCTTTTCCATCATAGAAGGGGCAGAGATCTGTCCTCACTGGAACAGACATATATTCTGGGTATGGATTTGACTTCCCTATCTGTCCTGCTTCTGCTGGCACCAGCATCGGTGACATCACAAAGGCCTGGAATGGCCTTCTGGACAACATGGCCTGTGATCAGGAAACTCACTGCAGACAAAGGAAGTGCAGCAATGGACTCACGCCCATGAAATTAAGTGGTTTTATCACACATCCTATAACTCAGAAGTGGCAGACCCACTTGAAAGGTGGGATAGCTTCCTGAAGAGTCGGTTACAGTGTCTGGTGAGGGGCAGCCTCCTGAAAGGGCAGGGTTCTACATCACAGGATACGATACATACTGTGAAGCCGGGGTCACAGTGGGGTGTTGCGTCCCCACAGCCAGAACGCCCCTCTCACGGGTGCACCTGCAGAAATCTTGTTTCCTGTCGGGGCACTTTGAGATGGTTTGGAGAGCTTGGTCTCCAGAGGGCAGTGCTTCCACCAGGTGTCACGGCAGTGGTCCCACTGAACTGCCACCTGGCCGCTCTGGGCTCCTTATGCCTCTGAACCAACAGGCAAAAAAAAAAAAAAGGATGAATCTACTGGCTTGAGTGATTGATCCCAGTTACCAAGGGCGATGTTGGGTTTCTGCAACACAGTGGAGGCCAGGAGGGTTATGGTGCCCAATGGCGTCTGGGAAATTAGGGCATCCCCTTACTACTTTCATGACTGGTGGTGAAGGTTTATGAAAACCAGCAGCAACCCAAAAATAGAAATACAGCAAGACTATTGAAAATTCGGGGCCTTCAGAAATGAAGCTTTGGGTGACTCTACTCACTAAGGGACTCAGAGAGGGTTCTTGCTGATGGCAAAGAAGGTTTGGGATGGACAGCTGAGGAAGGCAGCCATGACGCCACTGCCCTGCAGCCTCGCTGCCCGTCGCACAAACGAGGGCTGCCTGCACGTGCTTTGCTTGTTATCTGTGTGTGTTTATTCACTAACCATTTTCTTCTCCCCGGTTTTTATTTTATAAACAAACTGTTGGAGGCTGGCATTTCAGTTTAATCTTCAGGTAACTGAGTTTTCAGAGGAGTAGGTATAGCGGTGGGTGTGTGACTGCTGGGGCTGTGTGTCTTCTCGTTTGGGGACGAACTTCTTCGCTTGTCACGAAGACGGCTGTGTCTTTTTAGGGAGAGACACAGCATTGTTTAGTTGTGGTAAGGCAGTCCAAACGTGTGTAGAATGTTGCTCATGGATGCTGGGTGGCTGAAGGGTGCACGGTGCCCCCTGTAGATTCATTGCCTCTTGGGTCCGAATCTCTGCCTCAGCACCTGCACGGTGTTCAGACTGGACTCTCTAATCGCAGATCCTGACAGTGACCGTGATGTGAAGCTTTGTAGTGAGGGCGTTAAAAGGGGCAAGAAGCTTCCCTCCATGGTTTGCTTTGTCTCGCTCCTTCTTCACAGTCCTTCGCAGCATCTGGTGGTGCTCTGCTCCAGCCACAAGTCCAGCGAGGGCAGCGCTTGGCGACCTTGCAGCCTGGCCTGGGCCCAGTGGCCATTTCACCCTGGTTCTCCCGACATGGACACAGCACGCTCCAGAACTTTCATTCACACCAGCTCCCCACGCTGTCTGCATGTCCATCCCCCAGCCGCAGCCTGCCTGTGCCCCGGAGGGTGTTTCTCATGACCTTCCTGGTACGGTCACTGTGAAGCCCAGGCTCCCATTCACAGAGGCACCCCAGCCCTCTGCGTGCCCTGCCCCCAGCCTGGGTTTACCTGGGCTCACCTGGGCTCTCCAGGGTTGTGTCAAGCACTGGAAAGGGCTGCACTTTTGCCCTGCTTGCAAGCTAACCGGTTGGCCTGTTGTTGTTTCACCGATGTGGGCAGAAGGCGTGAGGTTCCCGGGCCAGAGATTACTCGCAGAAGAACTGGGGGCCAGAGTTGCTCTTTCGCGCTGGTTCCCCTAGTCCCCGCTGTGGGGCAGATGGGCCTGGATGAGGGTGTGCAAGTGCAGGGCCCGTGTCCCAGGAGGGCACGCTGAGCTGGGGCCGCTGCTGCTTCCACACCTCCGTCTCCTTCCTCAGGATTGCTCCCTGCCCCAACCTTGAGCATTGGCCTGCAGAAAGCGCTGCAGGCGCCTGGCCTTCTCGGCGTCCCCTGGGCAGTAACGTGCAGGACGCCAGGGCCATGGCAGTGGCCTGTCCCAGCAGGCCTTCCTACTGCACCCACCCGCGGACCAGCTCTGGTGCAGGCAGACTGTGGACTTCTCCAACATGTTATGAAGCCCAGGCTTGTGGGGTGGGGGCGGGGGGGGGCGGGCTTTTAAGTCTGTTTCTTCCCTGGTTATTCTCTCTCACCATGGTCTGCCCTTTAGGTTTGTCCGTGTAGTCGCCATCCTGTCACAGTTTTGTGATTCTTCATGTTAAACTTGCCCTGGTCAAAGTGCTGGGTGGTTTCTGTCTCTTGGTTGGACCCAGATTGACACATCAGGCAACAACAACAATAAAACAAAAGGGTTTATTAAGTTTTTACTATCCTTCTGTTAGTCTAAAATGATTTCAAAATAAAAAATTTAGCCCTGGCTGGGTGGCTCAGTTGGCTCAGGCTGGAGCATCGTCCTGTACCCCAAAAGGCTGAGGTTTCAATTCCCCGTCGGGGCCACACCTGGATTGTGGGTTCGGTCCCTGGTCCGGGTGTGCAGGGAAGCAGCCGTTAGTGTTTCTCTCTCACACCAGTGCTTCTGTCTGTCTCTCCCTCCCTCTCTCTCTGACACCAGTAATAAAATAAATATCCTTGGGTGAGGATTAAAAAATAATAATAAATTAACAATTTTTTAAAGATTTTATTTATTTATTTTTAGAGAGGAAGGGAGGGAGAAAGAGAGAGAGAAACATCAATGTGCAGTTGCTGGGGGCCGTGGCCTGCAACCCAGGCATGTGTCCTGACTGGGAATTGAACCTGCGATGCTTTGGTTCACAGCCCGCACTCAATCCACCACGCCAGCCAGGGCATAAATTAAAATTTTTAAAAATACTGTATGAAAAATGTAAACTTAGTAGCAGAAACAAAATGGAAGAAATCAAGAGTGCTGATGCTGAAATCAAAAGTTATGTTTTGAATATATAAAATCCCCAAACTGATGTACTATGTTTTTTTATTTATTTTTATTATTATTTTTTTACCCAACAGACCACTCTGGACACCAAATGTGTGAGTGTTTTTCTTTGCATGGACTGATTTTCCTGCACCAGCAGGCTGTGCTGCAATTCAGTGCAATCCTGACGTTCCTGGCTTGTACCTGGAGTTCCTGCCTCCCCCACAGGTTAGGGGCTCATCAGTCCTACAAGACCTCCATCCCCACTTCAGACATCGATTGCAAGTTCCGGGCCACATGTACTGCTGACTGATGGCCTGTAAATTGAGGCTTCCCATGACCCCCTCCTCAGGTTCAGAAATTTGCTAGAGTGGCTCACAGAACTCAGGGAAACGATTGACTGTTACTGGTTTATTATAAAGACTATAACTCAGGGACAGCCAAATGGAAGAGATGCATAGGGCGAGGCATGGGGGAGGGGGCGGAGCGTCCCTGCTCTCCCCGCTCATCGCTCTCCCGGCGCCTCCACCGTGTGTTTGCCAACCTGGAAGTTGTCTGACCCAGCCTTTGGGGGCTTTATGGAAGCTCCGTTACATAGGCACAGCTGACTCAACCACTGGCCATCGTGAGTAACTCACCTGAGTGGGGGTGGGGCTGAAAGGTCCAGTCCCCTAATGGGAAGGTTGGTTTCCCTGGTGACCTGGCCCCATCCTGAAGCTCTTTAGGGGCCCACAGAGTCACCTCATTAGTGTAGTCCCCGGTGTGGTTGAAAGGGCTCCCTGAGAGTAGCAGAAGGCGCTCCTCCACCCCACCACCGAAGGAGTCACAGGGCTTTAGAAGCTGTGTGCCAGGAGCCAGGACCAAGACAAATGACGTATTTCTTATTATATCACGATACCACACGATGTAATAAGCCACTGTACATATAAATAGCTCACCTAGAAAAGGCATATGTACTGTTGCCCAAATAATAAGCAACCGCAGGGAGACAGAGGCTGGTTGTTGGGTAGCGATCGCCACCTGGCTGTGTGTGAGCCTTGAAGAAAGGTGTCTGCTGTGAGTGACCCCGGACCGACTCCTCTGGCCTTGCCGTCTCTGCAGCCAAGAGCCATCTGCTTGGTTAGGGTACATGGCACTACTGAGAAATGCCCAACATTTCCATCTGCAAAACAGGATAACTGGGAGGAGGTGACAGAGGCTCAGACTGTCCCATGCCTAGGCCACAGTGGCTTGTGTGGCCTAATGGTAAAGGTCTGCTGAGGGGCTGACTCCAGGGAGGGGTTCAGCATTGGTCATGGTAGGGAAGGAGTCCACTGCCCAGGCAGGGGTGCCTTCTCCATCCAGGCACTGGGCACAAAGCTTCTGCCAAGTTCTTCTCCCGTCACTTGGAGGCTCCTTCTGTTTTCCGCCCATCCTTCATCTACTCAGCAAACCTACGGCACCAATTAGTTCAGTTAGCAGACCAAGACCTCCTCGCTGGGTGTGTTCATAGGGCACGAAGAGTCATTCTGGCTTGAGTTTTCCAGGAGGAAAAGGCCTTGGGTAGCGACATTGTTCTCCACATAAAAGACAGTGCCATCCACCACCAAGCTGCTCACGAGGTTGGTTACAGTGACCCATGCCCATTGAGAGAAAAGGACGCCTGTGTTCTAAACGGACGTGGGAGAAGGAACAAAGACTTATGTTGTAGTAATTGCAAGGGTGGAGGCTATGAGAATTAATTGCCTTTCCTGATCTAAAGAAGGCTGCTACCAGCCACAGGTGGCCAGGGGCCAGGGCCCAAGGGTGGAGTCATGGGACCGGGTTCAAATCCTGCCTCTGTGGGGAGAACCTCAGCAAATGACTTCACCTTTTTCAGCCTCAGTGACCGCAGAAAAGCAGTGCCCCTCAGAGGACGGTTGGAGGCGTAAATGAGGTTTCGCACACATACAACTGGGCATAAAGGGTGTGACACACTCAGTTAGTGGTCATTATTGTCATAGAGTGTACTGTTCTTGTCTATCAGAAGAATCTGGACCTGAAGTGAACCCCTAGGACAGAAGACAGGCAAAGCCATGCCGAGGACAGGACAGGGCTTTCTCTCCGAGCAGGTCTGTGAGGGGCCAGCCGTGCAGCTCGAACTCACTGGCTGCTTCAGGAACACTCTGAGTCCAGCAGGCCCCCGTTTGGCAAGTTGTGGTAGCGTATCTGTATTTCGTGAGTATCATGTTTTATTATTTTTATATCACATCAAATTCCATGAATGCATTTGGTTTCTAAGCAGTCATTCCAAAAGGGCTGCTCCCTTTCAGGAGGGCAGCGCAGCGTGAGCGGGGCTGCTGGGGTTTGCTTTGGATCCATGGCAACGTTAGGGCCAGTCGAAACAACAGGGCTTCTGTTTTTGTTTTTGAACTTTTTCTTCTTCTTCTTTTTTTTTAAATGTCGAGAAGGAACTGGAGCTGGGAGCACAGCGAGCGCACTTTCCTCAGCCTCGCTTTGTGTGTGTGAGGTTTCTTGCCCAGGGAACTGCGTCTCCATGAAATGTGAGAGGGAGTATTGAACCGGCGCCAGGGAAGGGCATCGAAAGGAAAGTCACGTTTTCCCCGCTGGTGGAACTGTCGCAAGCATTTATTTGAGTATATTTTTTACAACTTTTAAGTACTCTTGGAAATCTGCCATAAAATCATGTCAGGTTTGAAGTTTAAAAGAATCAATGTGTTATAGCCTCTTTGGTTTTTTACTCAGTGGGAACATTTTTTACTTTACTCTGTGGTCATTGCACATTTTTATTTTTATTTATTTATTTTTTAAAAGATTTTATTTATTTATTTTTAGAGAGGGAAGGGAGGGAGAAAGAGAGAGAGAGAGAAACATCAATGTGTGGTTGCTGGGGACTGTGGCCTGCAACCCAGGCATGTGCCCTGACTGGGAATCGAACCTGCAATGCTTTGGTTCGCAGCCCGTGCTCAATCCACTGAGCTATGCCAGCCAGGGCTCATTGCACATTTTTATAACTTCGTCCCCTGGTGGGCCCAGAATACTATTCAACCGCACTAAGCTAAAGGAACGACAAGAAAAACCTAATCAATTGATTGTTAAAATTATTTAACTAATAAGGATTTATACACATTGATTTAAAAAATGTTTCTGTGAGACAGAACCATCTCCAATAAGAATTATTGAGGACGTGGGAATGAGTTAATTATTTTGAGATTTAAATAATGTACCAAAGAAAACAGAGAACATGGAAGATAAGGGTGTATAAATCGGATCCAAACTCCTAGTAGTATATAATTTGTGTCTTCCTTTCTGATAGTTATTCCTTGTATTTATTTATTGCCTTACGTGCCTCGTTGCACTGCCCAGGATTTCCTATTGTTTTGTATTGGTTTGTTGTGATTTCAAATCTACTTGTAATGGCTTAAGTGATGTTGTTTTGATCCAAGGGCAAATTTTACATGGGGGGGGTGTTGCGTCAGGATGATGTCATCAAAATTATTGTTCTGATTGATATGAACACAAGGTGGAGCAACTATGATGTAATGGCCATTTAAACTTGAACACCAAGAGTCTGTGCGGACTTACCCAGAGCGTTCAGTCAGGCAAGGCTGATCTAAATAGCTCTCTGAAGCTAAAGGCTGATCATTTTTGCTGATCTAAATAGTTCTCTGAAGACCTCGGGCTCTGCCAGCAGCAATGAAAACTGTGCAGCGGCCCATGAAGGAGACCACCTTGCCCGTCAACACCGGCACCTTGGTTCCACTGGCATCGTGCTCTAGTGACAGGGGACTTTCAGTAAGTGCTGGCGGCCGGACATCGGCTGCTGGTTGGCTGGCTAAGCTGACTCTTCAGAGAACCAACTCAGCTCAGAATGGTCCATCTCGACTAAATTTGGACTTAAATTTCTTTCATCCCCCCTTTGCCTGGAACAATAGTATAGTTAATCTGTCATTGGCTTGGAGTATACTTGTATTTCTGTATTGGCTTATTAAAAGATATTATCTTGTAGGACATTGGCTTAGGAGATATTATTATGTTATTTCTAGCAGTGAACTTATGTTAAATAAGTTACTGGCAAAGACACTCTCAGTCTCTGAGCATAATTTTGCTGTGAACAAACACCTATAAAATGTTGAATAGAAGTGGTGAAAGTGGATGCGTATGCCTTGTTTCTAATATAAACTTAAAAAAAAGATTTTATTTATTTACTTTCAGAGAGTGGGGAAAGGGGAGAAAGAGAGGGAGAGAAACATCAGTGTGTGGTTGCCTCTTGCACAGCCCAGGCATGTGCGCTGACTGGAAACCCTCTGGTTCACAGGCCCACACTCAATCCACTGAGCCACACCAGCCAGGGCTCTAATATAAACTTTCAACGTAACATCAAGTATGATTTTAGTGATAGGGTTTTTGATGGGTGCCTTTTAACAGACAGGTGTTCTTATCAAATCCTTTCTTCTTATTTATTGAAAATGATTATATATATTTTTCTCCTTTATTCTGTTAATATGGTGAATTACATTAATTTTCTCAGTATATATTGTTGGGATTTACTAATGTTTTGTTAGTGTAATGTTTAGGGTTTTTGCATCTGTTTTTATGAGGGATATTAGTCTGCAGTTTTTTCTTGTATGTCAGGTATTTGTGTTAGAATTATGTTTGCCTCAGAAAACAAATTGGGAAGTATCCACCCCCTATTTTCTTAAAATTTTATTTAATATTGGTATTATTTATTGCTTATACATTTGATGGAATTCGCCACTGAAACCATTTGGGGCTAGCCTTTTCTGAGTTCCAAAAAAATAAATTTATTAAATGATATTAACATTATATAAATCACACTTGGTCATGATATATAATCACTTTATATTGTGATTGGATTGTTTTGCCAACATTTTATAGCAGTTTTACCCTGGCTGTGTAGAACCAATTAGGAAGCATTCCACTTTTCTCTAGTTTTTGGAAGGATTTGTATAACGTTGGTATTATTTTTTTATATGTTTGGGAACATTTATTAGTGATGCCCTCTGGGCCTTGAGTATTCTTCATAAGAAGGTTTTAAATTATGAAATCCATTCCTTTAACTATACAGACTTTCTAAATATTCTTTTTCAGTTTTGCTAATTTGTGTTTTTCAAGAATTTTGAGGAATTTAACTTGTCAAATATTTTTGACAAAGTTTTGTAGTATGTTTATCCTTTAAAAATTTATAGAATCTACAGTGAATTCTTTTCACTCCTCATATGGGTACTTCGTTTTCCTGTTCCCTTTTTAAATTTTGGGAAAATATAAGTACCATAAAATTTACCCCCTTAACCATTTATAAATGTGCAGACATTCGTATTGTCGTTGAATCACTGCCAACACCCATCTCCGTAAAACTGAAGCCCTGCACGCTGAATCCTCGAGCTCCGCCCCCCCACCCCCACCCCCACCCCGCGGCCCGAGACCACCTCACTGTCGCCGTCACTAACGTCATCTATTTCTCTTTTAACTCCAAACTTCCTTTTGGTGAAATAAAAATATAATCACTCTGCTCCCATTTGTCAAGTGGAAAGAATGATAAATGATTCACACTTCATAGCGCAGCAGGCGAGATTAACTGAATTGGAGAACGGGGGTCCAGGCTCCAGAAATCTTTGCCATTTCTGTCGTTCATTAATGGATCTGCATCCGCAGGCCACGAATGTCCGCAGGTACCGCTTTCCCTGTGTCCGGATCGGGCTGGCAGCCCCGGCGCTTCGGTTCCTCCAAGACACGAGGCCAGGAGGCACAGTAGAGGCGCAGCGTCCGGGTTCGAGCAACCACCGGAGGCACGACAGGTGAAATACGCCTGCGGGTGGCGAGCAGCCCCAGATAAGGCCATTTCACTGAGGACCGGAGAGCACCGCGCCTGCGCGGGCCGAAGCCCTTGGCCCCACTTGTCCAGTTCGCGGCGCGCGTTCGGAGTGTGCATACGCGGGGCGGGGCCTTTTCCCTCGGACCGCTTGCGCGGAACGCGCCTGCGCGGGCTAAGGGCGGTGGCTCCGGCTCCGGGTAGGAGCCGTCCGCCCCTCCGCACTGGCGGTGTGGACGCAGAACTCGGCGAAAGAACGTGGCTGGGTAGGTTTCACGCAGCTGAGGTAGGTTTCCCGCGGGCACCTCGGGCTGCTGGACCGCGCCTCGGCAGGACCTGCTAGGTGAGAGGTTTTAGGTCGGCGTGTGCGTCAGCGGGCGCTGAGGCCTGGGTCCACTTCCGAGACCACCCGGCACCTTTCCCGCCTCGGTGCTTCGGGCTGTGGCAGCTGATATTGAGCTCGGCACCCCGCCCTTTCCAGGGGACCCGCCCACCACCACGCCTCTTTCCCAAAGCCACCCTCCTCCCAGTGGCACGCCCACTTTCCTTCAGTCCTTACCCCCTTGTCAGCCCCCAGCCGCTCTGAGTCGCTATCAAGCTTTCCTCTTACTCCATCTGTTGCATCTGCCCCCGCCCCGCCCCTCATTGCCCCCGCCTTTCACTCATCCCTTCGTTGGCTGCCTGCCCCTGACGATCCTAGGGCCGCTCATCCTACAGCGCACAGAGACTATGTTCCATTGCGGGCCTGGCCGTCACCTGGCCCCCGCCCCACGCGTTGACCCTCACCCCCCTTCTCGGTCCTCCACATCCATCAACCCGGCTCGCCCCGCCCTGGACCCACCCACCCAGGCCTATCGACCAGGCCTCCGCCCCATCTGCCTGGTCAAGTCTAGGCCCCCTCTTCTTTACCCTAACCTGGCCCCGCCCAGGCCTCGCCCCGCCCCCTCATCCCGGCCCCACCCAGGCCCCGCCCCCTCGACTCGGCTTCACCGAAGCCCCGCCTCACCCTATCAACCCGGCCCCGCCCACCCCATCTACTGGTACTTGGCTCTGACCCACCCTGGTCCCAATACAGTGTTTTCCAGTGAAAATGCAAATTACGTAAATCAGCATTTGTAATTATCAATGTCACAAAAATAATTATTAGGTCTTGACTGATGAGCGACACACTCATTTGAAACAGAATTAAATTGAAAAGAGCACATTCATCTCAGAGTTTAATACGGATTACACTGTCACCGGAAAAAAAAGAATTGAGAATGAGAAGAAAAAGCCTCTGAAAGATTCAGACCTTGGTTCCTGTTAGCAGAAACACTTTATAAAGCCCCAGCTAGGGAAGTTTAATTGGAATTAAAGCTAACACGTTCCAAGAAAAACTTTGACAGCAATATGTTGTAAATCAACCCTGTGATCTGACAGAAACTAACAGGCTTTGGCCAATGGCTAGGGTTAACACCTGGCAGACTAGTGAAGAAAACACAGTTCCTGAAAATCATAAATCTTCAATGCTTTCAAATGTTTTTGTAAAGAATTGCATTTATACATTTTATTTCTATTTCATTCTTTACACATATATGTTTTACTTACATTCGGTAGAGGACCTTTTCATGAACCTTAGAAGAGAAGTAACCTTAATTATTATGCAATGTAACAAAGCAGTTTCTCATTTTCTCTCTTTTAAAGGAGAAATGGAGAGGAAAATGAAACATTAGAAGTGGCAGCTATGCGGCAGATCCTAAGAGAACTATGGCAACATCAGGTGACTGCCCCGGAAGTGAATTGCAGGTAATTTCAGTTTTGGTCTGTAAGAACCTGTACTTGAAGACCATGGACATTACAGAGAGCTGAGATCAGAGTGATAGTGCTTTCCTTGGACTAATGAAGGTGGCCACCAGCCAGGGGATACCTAACTGCAGGAGATGCACCCTGACCGGTGTGGCTCAGTTGGTGGGGTGATGTCCCATGAAGCAAAAGGCCAGTGGAGGGTTTGGTTCCTGGTCAGGGCACATGCCTGGGTTGCAGCTTGGGTTCCCTGTCAGGGTGTGTTGGAGGGATGTGTTCAGATCAGTGTTTCTCTCCCGCTCTTTCTCCCTCCCTTCCCCTCTCTCTAAGAAAAAAATAAATTAAAAAAATTTAAATAAGGAAATGCAATGTTTGTAAGGGTTACAGATGACATTTTGCATTAGGCATTGCAAACATTTCCCAGGAATCTTGGGTTCTATTTTTGGTGTCTGTGCCTGTCAAGCTAGCACATTTTCTTAGTTGTTTAATAAAGTCTCAGGCATAATGTGTTAAAAACAGGTTGGATACATTGAAAAAGATTTGTGAATTCATACTGCTTTTTTGCCTGGGACACACATACTGTTTCATTTAAATTAACAATAAAAAAAGTCACCTTAAATTTCAAGAAAGTGTTGATTATGTAAAGTAAAAATTGAATGACAACTCTAATAAGGAGTGTTTTTAAAAAATTAAACAATTTCATGTCTGTGATGTCAATTTTAACATTTCTTTTTTTCCCCTTTTATTCTAATGATCTAATTTCACTTGAGGAATTTTATTGAAATTTGGGTCATTTAATCTGTTTCTTAAAATTAATCGTAAAATGTTCTAATTCTGTGTATGTCTCATTTTTCTTTTGAGAAATACAAAAGATATTGGAACATTTACACAATAACTTTTCAAACATCAAGCACATATAATACAGACGTGAAAGTTTGTTAATACTTTATCATGTTTGCTTCAGAATAAATACAGTACATAAAACAAAACCACAAATAAAGTTTCTTCCCCAACCCCAGGTCCAATCTGCCTTTGTCTCCAGAGGCAAACACTACTACGAATTATGAATTGATTTTTGTGCTTCTGCACCACTTTTTATACTTTTTATAACTTATCTAGGCATCTTTAGAATTTACCTAAGTGGCAACGTGTTCTGTGTGCCACCTGCTCCTTGCCTTTTCCACTAATGTTATTTTGGGGGATTTGTCCTTAATGGGTACCTGCAGCTAGTTCAATCTGAAGGACGCTCCTGTGGTGTGTCCCTTGTAAGAACACACCACATTCGTAGATATGTGCGTAGGTCTGTGCGTATTAGGTTTGCACCACGTTTTATTTATTTCCCTTTTGTCGGACACTTGCATTTTTCCAGTTTCTGTCTGTTTCGAAAAGTGCTGCGGTGAACGTCCTTCCGCGTGTGTCCTCGTGCGCACGCGCTCTAGGGCTTGCACCCAGGGAGTGTCGTCGCAGGGTGGGAGGGGTTGCCGGTTTGCAGTGTTACCGGACAGCGATCGGGTGTTCTACCTAGAGGCTTTACTGGTTCACCGGTCTGCCGGTGTCCACAGTGTTTGCTGATGCTCGACAGCATCAGACTTTTACGTTTTGGTCAGTCTGATGGGTTAGAAATGGCATCTTGTTATTTTACTTTTCTGATTACTTGTAAATCATGATTTGACTCCTTATTGAAATGTTATTGTCATTCAAGGCGGCATCGACATTTATTTCAGTAATGTTTGTGTTCAGCGCCATAATAGCACGCTCCGTTACAGAAGAGGTGCCCGATACCCACAGTTTGTGCTTTATCTCTTTTCCCCTTGATTAGTCTTTTCAGGGTTTTTCACTTTTATCTTCTCAGAGAACCAGTTTGTCTTTGTTGACTTTCTCTTTATTCATTCATTGATTTCTGCTTTTTCTCCCCTTTACTCTGTTATATTTGAGTTTAATTTTTTCTTTTTATAACATCTTGAGATGGAAACTAGGCACTGATTTTAAACCTTTCTTTAATATGTTTTAAAGCTATAACTTTTAATCTCTGCCATAGCTGCCTCTTACACATTTAAACATGTTGTATTTCCATTATTGTTTAGTTAAAGTACTTTCTTATACATCGATGGAAATTAAAAAAATTCTGGGCTATTTAGAAATGTATTGTTTTATTTCCAAACATTTGGGAAGTTTTACTTATCTCTTTGTTAGTTAATTTTAGTTTGATTATATTTGATCATAAAATATACTATGTAAATTTCCATTTTTTAAAATTTATTCAGGTCTGCTTATGGCCTAGTCATAATGGGCTCTTTTGGCTAATGTTCTATGTGTACTTGCAAAGAATACATATACTGCAGTTGCTAGGTATGGCGTTCTACAAATGTCATTAAGGACAAATGGGTTATTAGTGTGGTGTTCAAATCTCTGTATCCTTTCTGACTTTTTGTTCACTTGTTCTATCAGTTGCTAAGAGAGACGAGCTTTAAAAATCTCTGCTATGATTGTAGATTTGTCTGTGTGTTTGTTCATTTACCTTTGGGTCTATCACTTTTTGCTTTATATATTTTGAATCTGTTATTTGGTGCATATGTTTGGGTTAGTATCTGTAGATTAATCGCCCCTTTTGTTTTTATGAAATCTGTCTCTTTTTACCTGTTAATATTTCTTGCCTGTATCCCCTTTGTCTTATATCAATATCGTTGTATCAGCTTTCCCGTGGTTAGCGCTTCCAGGGCACACATATGATTATCTGCCTGTGTTTTTAACCTGTCTACCTCCTTATGTTTAAAGTGTTTCCTCTTATAAGGTGCCTATGGCAGTATCTTTCTTTTTCTGTAGATTGTTTCTGCCCTTTATTTGGAGTATTTAGTCCATTAACATTTAACATGATGACTGATTCTACCATCTTGCTATTTGTTTTCTTTTTGTTGAATTTTTTCTTTGTCCCCTTCTCCATTCTTGCCTTCTTGGAGATTAATAAAATATTTTCTGTTATTCTCTGTTATTTCTGCTGTTGGCTTTTTAGCTGTACCTTTTAAAAATTATTTTAGTGCTTACTCAAGAAATTGCCCTGTGAGTCCTTAACCTATTCCAGTCTTTTTGGGGACTATTTCACAATGTAACAAGCCTCCAAATCAGTTCCCTTTACCAGCCCACATTTTTTGGTGCTCTTGCGCCAAATAAATTACTATTACTATTGTTTCTTTACACTCTCAAAAGTCTTTAAAATAAAGTAGAAGGAATAGCCTGTTTTCCCACATAGTACTTTTTCTGGGGTCTTTGCGCCTACCATTCTGGGAAAAATAAAGACAGTGGCAATTCCTGTTGCTGCTGAGTATGAGGCAGAGGGTAAAGTATGCACTGCTAGTGGGGTGAAAGGCAACTACCTTTGGAAAGAATCTGGCAAACATTTGAGTGAAAACTATGCTTATTTTTCAGCTCACAAGAATAGAATGTCGTCACATGAGGATAAGTGTGCACAGATGTGTGCGGCAGCATGTTTGCGGGATAGAAAACCGGACACCAGGGGAAGCCCATCAGTCGGGGTGACTGATCCGTCAGGCCGAATTGCTGCTGTGCAGTGTTATGTAGCTGGTGAAAGCTGTACGTTAGGGTTCTAACAGTTGGGCACAAGGACAAGGTCTTGTGAGTAGAAAAGCAAAATCAAAAAAGAAGGGTCTGTGATGGCCTTTACAAAAAACTATACCAAAAGGAAAACTAACCTGTGTGGGTGAGTGACACAAGCACGGAGACAGTAGGGGAGGGTCCACATCAGGTGATTAGTGAGGATTGGGGGTGGTGGTGAGAGGGTGGCATGCCAGGGGGCAGGGACAGGCCTGGAGGGCAGGCGTGGAAGAAAGTGACACAGCTATAACTAATGTCACTGTAATAGGAAGAGGTGCAAAGGAGGCAAGGAGGCAATCAGCAAAATAAAAAAGGTGACTAATAAGTACTCCAAAACCACGGCTGACCTCCCTGATAATCTAAGAGAGGAAGTAACAAACACAGGCGGTCTCTTCCTCTCAGAGTAGCAGAGATAAAAGCGAGGAATGTCCATCGTTGATAAGGGTGCAGCAGAACCGGTGGCTTGCTCTCCTGTCACAGTCCAAGGAGCCACCTCTCCGGAGGCATTTGGCAGTGGTGTCCAAATACATGAAGGTGTGCGTTGTCTCGCTCATCAGTGTCACACTCAGGAATTTATTCTGAGAAAAGAGGGAGAGACGAAATGATTTGTGTTTAAGGAAGTTCATCCTCACAGAATTTATAATAGTAAAAAAGTGAAAACAGTTTTAAGTGTTCAAAACCAGAAGATTGGGTAAATAAACTTTTCATTCATAGACTACTGATACTAAAATAATTTAGAAGTGTATTTAATAATGAAGGAGAATATTCAGAATTTAATAAGTGGAAAACATGTTATAGGGCAGAATTTTATGATCCTAAAAAATACCCTGAAGGCACGTGTCAAATGGATACTTTGGAAAAGAAGTCTGAACGGATATGAGTGTACTAACTTACTGTCTCTGACCGTGGAGGGCGACTACAGATGGTTATACTTTTCCACTGGGAACTCTTGCGCTTTCACAAAATTTCAGGGGAATTGCATTTTTGTGTAGGAAAGTTTGTCAAAATGTGCCAGTTGGGACAGGGTTGCCGCAGCTTGAACTGGCGTGGTGGTTGGAGGTTCTGCCACCTCCAGCAGCATGGTCCAGGCCAACTCCTTCTGGTAGGAAGTGGAGACGGGCAGTGCGCGGGCCCCTAAGGTGGATGGATCCTGAGCGGCACGTGTCAGTGGCAGTGTTGTCCAGTGAGGTGGCACACCTGGTGCCAGGTCACCAGCTCCTTCCTTAGGCCTTCAGTGAGGCCTGTCCAGCTCTGTCTCCGAGTCTGATGAGGTCCCCAGAATGCAACACCCAGGGAGACACGGGACTTTTTTCTCCTGGGGCTGGGCATCACCCTCAGGAAGCAGCCATTAACATAAGCATTCATTAAGGGCTCATAGACATTAAAAGTGGTTCTTTCTTGTTTCTTTCTTTCCTGTTCTCTTGAGGTTGCAAATCATTTTGTACTTGAGATAAGAAGTAAAGGTGGAGTGTAGGTGAGACCCCCTCAATTCTGCTGGTGAGGATGACCCAACTGTTTGTATAATAAAAACTCGGTCGCTTGAATCTTCAAGAAACCATCCTAATAACGTGGAGCCAGGAAGGAAGGAAGGGAGGGGAGAAACGGAGAAGCCCCATAATCATTTCCTTGCCCTCTCCTTGGCTTTGAGCAGGAGGGAGAAGAGCCCGTGGGACACTGTGAGGAGCACCTCGTGGAGGGGGTGCGGCCCGAGGAGTTTGTGGCCATCGCAGACTATTCTGCCACCGACGAGACGCAGGTAGCTGTGGACATCGGGTCCATGTTTTGTTGATCCCAGCATGCTCAGTGACAGAATTAGGTGAAACTTTCCAGAAGTCATGCCGAAGTTGAAGGGTTGATGTTTAGCCACGTGAGGCCTGTGAGGACCCATCCTTCCCTTCCCAGCTTAGCAGACTGGGGTCCGAGCCTTCAGGGAAAGGTGCCTGGGCGAGGGAATGGGGAGGAAGCCCCTGCTGCAGTTTCTGCTTGGCAGCCTTGATTGAGAACCTATTCTCGTTACTTAAAAATAAGGCTATGAAATAAAAATATGTAGTCGAAGGAGGCTTTCTTTACTCTGTGTAACAGGAATTTCGTAGCCTATAAGCCTTCAGTCTCTGAATCGGCTGTCACATAGCTGAGTTACGATGGAGAAGCTGTTGGGGAGTTTGTCCTAAACCATTAGAAAATGTTTACTCTTTCTTTTAAAAAATACCAGTTAAGCCATGCTTTTCTTTCATGTAGATGTTCCACAGAAATCTCTAAATCCTGGTTCTGTTTTCTTAAATCGTCAGTTGGTATAATCACCCATTGACTTCTGTTTGAAATCGCTGTGATTTGGGCCCCAGTGGTAGGGGATTTGTCAGAGCCACAGTTGAAATGACAAGTACAGGTTTTTCTGGAATTTTCACATCTCTCTCTTTGTTTCCAGCTCAGTTTTCTGAGAGGAGAGAAAATTCTCATCCTGAGACAAACTACCGCTGACTGGTGGTGGGGCGAGCGTGCCGGCTGCTGTGGGTACATACCAGCGAACCACCTGGGGAAGGACCTGGAGGAGTGTGACCCTGAGGACACGTGGCAGGATGAAGAGTACTTCGGCAGCTACGGAACCCTGGTATTGCTTGCAGATGCCCTGTTCGGCTGGCCGGCGGTGGTTTCTTCTCTCTGGTTTTAGGTTCTAACTTTTCAGAATAACGTCTGGGCTTCTCCTCGTTGCTTGGAGCAGAGCTCAGCAGGCCACTCCCCTCGATTTTCGGCTCCTCAGCTCTGCCGTTGCAGTGTGAAAGCAGCCCCCAAGGCACAGCGAAGGGAGCGTGGCTGGGTTCCCAGAAAACCTCATCTATGATACCGAAGTTAGAGTTTCATATAATTTTTATGTGTCATATTCTTTTGATTTTTATAAACCATTTAAAAATGTAAAAGCCATCTCTATCTTGCAGGCAATACAAAAGCAGGTGGTGGGCTGGATCAACTGATGGACTAGGTGTTAGTTGACCCCCAGGTTAGATAGATTATCTGAGCGATGGGATTACGAACTTTGCTCAGTATTTTAAGAAAGTGACAAATTTTACTTTAAAAAGAAAATACAAAAAAGTTATAAAGTGACAATAATAATACCTCTAAATAACTAGCTTATTAGTTTGGTTTTAAGATATGAAAACAGACCTATAGTCCAGTGGTCCAGACAACCCGTTTATATTTTAAAACTCGATAAAAACAGATGTTTGCAGAGTGAATGTTACAAACCTAAGGCGGCGTGAAAGAAGCAAGACATCAAAGACTAGCTAGCGTTTGATTCAGTTGCATAAATTAGAAGGTCCTGTGCGTGACGAGTGTGCACAAGTAGGGAAACTGAAGGGGATCAGGGACCTGGTTCCCCTGAGGGTCAGGAGGGTGCTTGTGGGTGCGGGGTCTGTGACCGGCAAGGCGGGTGGGAAGGTGTGGGGCGCAGTGTTCTGGTGCTGGTTGCTCCCTAGCCGTATTTGGGGAACTGTCCGTTTTGACAGATGTGCCCTGTTTCACGATTAGAATGCTGAAGCCAGTGAGGGACTACTGATGTGTGTGCAGTGGTGGGGCACACGATGGCATTTTGGTCAGCGACGGGCCACGTGTGCGACGGCGGCGCACCACGTGGCCAAGCTGTACCGTCCAGGTCTGCGTCAGTGCGCTCTGCTGTGCGCACGACAGAATTGCCTAAGGAGGCCTTGCTCACAAGGGATCCCTGTCAGGAAAGGGGCGTGACTGCAGGGTTAGAGCGTTCAGTCTCTCTCTACCAGGTCTAAGCTGCGAGGGTTTCCCTTTTTTCAGTTCCTAGAAGAGGAGTGTCCCACACATTGTTTTCACCTTGCTCTTTCGCGTAGCTGTGTTATTTTGAAGGTCTGTTTTTCACAACAGCTGCCGAGCATTGTGTCCCTTTTAAAAGCGGCGTTGGTGGGCTGTGCTTGCTGCAGGGCTCTTTGTCGTGGTGAGCAGTTCTGTGATGATGGCCGTCCTCCCTCCTCTGAGAATCCTGCCTAACTCGGAGGGTGTGTTTTCTACTTTGGTGGGTCTTGCCCGTTTGCTGAGTGTGCACCGACCAATGGTGTGTGGATGCTTACGTCACCACCGCAGAGCATCAAAGGGAAACAGATTTTGTCTTAAAGGTGAAATACAGCATCTCTTGATTTTGATTTCCATTTCAAAAAGTGAGAATGATCATCTTTGATACTGTACTGGCCTCTTGTATTTCTTCCTTTTTGGGAAATCTTTCATACAATTTTCCCATTTTTCTTTTAATTCTGTTGATTTGAATATTAAATAAGCAGTTTAGCCTGCATTTATATGTATTACACTTATCACTTGCTACCTTTTTTCCCATGAAACTTTTTATATAGTCTGTCTTTTTCACAGCAAGATTATAAACACAAATATATAAAAAGCTTTCTTTTAGAACTTTTGTGATTTCATTTTTTTACAATGAAATAGTTAAGTCGATCTGGAACTTACTTGTTGTAAAGAATAAGGTAAAATTCCGACTTGATTTCCCCACAGATACCCAGCTGTTCCCATGTCAGTTATGGAACCTCCTTTCCTGCTGATGAAGAAATGCACATTTTTTGTGTGTTGCAGTTCTGGGATCTGTTTCTGGAATCTCTGTTCTGTGTCATTGATTTATGTCTTCCTCAGTTCCAGACGCTTCTCATTATTGTAGCTTCTTAACTTTCGTGAGAGCGAGGCCTTGAGCAGCTCTCCCATTTTTCAGCATTTCCGTGGCTAGTGTTGGCTGTTTATATTTTAGACACTAGTTTTATTGTCATGTGTTGTGTCCCCTCCTCCCCATGCCAAATTATTTGTCATTTTAATTGGTATTGCATGGAAAGTGTACATTAGTTTAGGGAGAAGTGACATCTTTGTAATGTCACATTGCTTCTCTCCATTTCGTAAGTCTTGGTTTGTGTCTGTCAGAGTTTTAAGGTTCTGATCTCGATAAACCTGTTCCCAGGTACTTCCTTATGCATTATGGCTGTACGTGGGTGGGGGAGGTGTTCTGCAGACATCAGTGCGGCTGAGTTGTTCGAGTCTCTGTCCTTGCTGATCTTCTGTCTGTGCCCACCGGTTACTGAGAGAAGGGTGCTGAAGTCTCTGACCAGGATCGCATGTTTGTCTGTTACTTGTTGCATCCTATCAGTCTTCGCTTTGTGGATTTGGAAGCTCTGTTATTAGGTACAGAAGTGCAAGAATTGTTAAGTCCTTTTGCCGAAGTGATTCCCGTATTATGAATGGACCCTCTTCATCTCTGGCAACATTCTTTGCTCTGAATGTGTGTTTTCCTGGTTCCCGTGCTGCCACCCCACTTCCCTGCCCCTGGCATCAGCACACCCTCGCATCCTCGCGCTGACTTTCCAACGAGGTGACGGCTGCAGGCAGGAGAGCTGGGTCTGGACTCCATGCCACCAGACTCCCTGTGTCGGCCCCTTTGGTTTTCATTCAGCGATGTTTTCGTGAGGAGCCAAGATGGGCTTGTGAAGACCCCTTCAGACATCCTGTTTGTCAAGCAAACGAGTGACAGATTTATGTGTGAGAGGGCCCTAAGTGAAGAAGATTCTGGGATGGAGCTCTGTGTGCCTCCTCAGGGTCCCTCCCACTGGGTTGCCCATGCCTTGTCTCGGTGGACACTCGGCCATGGTGTGTCTGGTCAGGAACATGGCAGTCCCTTCCGCCTCAGGTGGGAACAGTGGTCAGGAGGGCCACGTCTGCACTGCCTCCTAGTGGTCCACACCAGCTTCTCCGCTCACCTGGCTCTGTGGTAGGGGTGGGCTGCAGGGAGAAGCTGCAGGCATCGCCTGAGGCTGAGGGATTCTGGAAATGTCCAGTTCATTCCTTCATTGTCTACTCTTTATTTTATCTGTTGGCATATTTTGGGCTTTTGATTTTTCATGTTTTTAGGTGTGGGGTGGAGCAGCTTAACTCAGGCCCCCATCCTCCACCTTAAACCATAGCTCGATGTAGCTCTAATTATAGACTGACTTTTAATGTACTCTTCCTGTAGAAACTTCATTTGGAGATGCTGACAGACCAGCCACGAACAACTAAGTACCACCACGTGATCCTGCAGAACAGGGAGTCCCTCAAAGACAAAGTCATTCTGGATGTCGGCTGTGGGACCGGGATCATCAGCCTCTTCTGTGCGCATTATGCGCAGCCCAAAGCGGTGAGTAGGAGGTGGTCGTCCTTTTAGCAGCTTCGGAGCTGAGTCTCAGTGACATGTCCTTTGTGTACGAGGCACCGTGATGAAAAGCGGGCAGCGTGTCCTCCCAGGCTGAGCTGGTCAAAGGTCGTGACATTGGTTAATGAGCCACAAACAGCACAGAGTGGGACAGGACAGAGAAAATGTTCCAGTGAGCTACATGTGATGGGTGGTCTTTGTGAAACATTTATTTCAGTTAAATGTAGAAACACATGCATCCACCTGTACAGGTCACCATCCAAGTGTCACCCCTGCCCCAAGCAGTGACTGCCTGGCAGGGACAGGACAGACCTCACCCTCTTTCTTTAAAGCATGGCTGGCTTGCAGAGTGGCAGCCCCTTGGCATCCCCCACACAGGCAGATGCGGATCCTAGGTAACAGGTGAGGCTGCAGTGCAGGGAGCACCTGAGTCCAGGCCCTGCTGGATCCATGACATAGTGCTCGGGACCCTCCACTGAGGGCCTGGGCTGGAAATCCTGTGAGAAGCCACTGGTATTCTGAAAGTCAGACTGCCCTCAGATGAGTGCTGAGAACCCCCTTTGTCAGGCGGGGGTTGTTGCTGCGTGAACGAGAGCTGGGCCCTGGCCTTACCCAGGAGGCCTCGGGGCAGGCAGCCCGTGTGCGTGCAGAGGCTTCTGTCCACCCGGAGCCCCATGTCTATTTTAGGTGGAAGGCTGGACTTAGGATTAGATGCAGCTCCCTTCCCAGGTCTCCCTCTGGTCCAGGCAGCCTGCTGGCCCTGCCACCATCAGCACACTGCTCACCTCTGTCCCTGCCGTTTGCCATTTTCTCTGATGCCGGTTCTGACATAGCGGAGGTGATGACAGGCCGCTGTGCAGTTCCAGGGCATGCGCCGATGGTGCTTCTGCCACACACAGGTGTACGCGGTGGAGGCCAGCGAGATGGCCCAGCACACAGGGCAGCTGGTCATGCAGAATGGCTTCGCCGACGTCATCACCGTGTTCCAGCAGAAGGTGGAGGATGTGGTGTTGCCGGAGAAGGTGGACGTGCTGGTATCCGAGTGGATGGGGACCTGCCTGCTGGTAAGGGCGGGACAGCGGCTGGGTTGGTACCTGGACTCTTCACAAGTCATGACTCATTCTGACATTTTTTCTAAGGTCAGATATAAGTAATTTTTTTATATGAACATTGACCCAGTGTCTTATTTTTATCTGATTAAAAAATGCTTTTATAAGAAATCTGGAACTCTTTCATGAGTGATTTACATAAACTGTTTTCTTTGGGAACCTGCGAATATCCAGTGCTTACTGTGCGAGGCTGAGTTTTGATGCAAGCAGAGCCTTTGTCTCTTTGCCCAGCCTGGGTCTCCCTCCTCCCAGCAGCCCCTTGTTTAGCATCAGGGAGACCCAGCCTGGTGCTCCCTGAGTCTCACGGGGGAGGGGGGTGGACATTTTTCTGGTATTATGCCACCCCACCCTGCCCAGTGTGCTCACAGACTCTGAGCTTGGAGGCCAGTGAGAGGTGGGTGGGAGCTGGGCCTGCAGGTCCTCGTCTCCTCGGACCCTCTGGCCAGCCTCTGGCTCAGCAGCTGAGGCATTATATTGAAACACCCCAGTCTGAAAGTTAGCATCTGTAAAAACCCAGGGAAATCCATCTGGGTGAACATGAGGGGAACACGGCTGATGTTTCCAACAAGGGATCTGTTTAAATGGGTGCTGCTCTGGCTTTTTACAGAGTACAAAGCTAGAGGGCAATGGCAGCAAACGACACTAGGCCTTTAGCCCTGTTGAAATTGCCTGATGAGAAAGTGAAACAGACTCAACATCCATGATATAATTTGTCTTATTAATAACGTCTGTGGATTCCTAAGATTATACACAGGGAAAAAAGGGACTGACTATACCATTAATCCATAAGGTGGGAATTGGCTTTTGCCCTCCAAACACCAGTGTCCATTCAGTAATGTTTATCGAGTTCCTCCTGGCCCTGGGAACATGGAGAGCCAGCCTGCGGTCGAGATGTGTATGTCCATTGCAGTCAGGGGAAGCCTGGCGGCCAAGGGTCCAGCTCTGCTCCTGGAGTTGGGCAGTGTGGGGGGAGGGGAGAGAGGAGGGCAAAGGGAGCGGGAGGAGAGGGGAAGGGGGAGCAGTGTCAGGCAGGGACAGTGGCCTGGATTCAGTGTCCCTGTGATCCAGCGGGTAGGGGTAGAAGCTGGGTTTAGGTTCTTTGTGCTCCCAGGACTTTGTCATGTGTTAGACAACCAGCGGCTGGGCCATCCAGGACTTTTTAGGGGTGGAGCAGAGATCAGGCCATGTATGGGAACCCCACTGGGACCATAGGGCAGGTGAAGCCTTCAGGATCCGGGATGGCATGATGGTGGAGGGCCTCTAGCCAGGGGATGGCGGCAGGGAAGGGGCCAGAGAAGGGAGCCAAAGGGGAAGACGAGGGGAGAGGCACTGGGGAGGGCTGGCAGGGGCTCACTGGGGGTTGGGAGGGGAGCAGGGTCTGGTGGGTTCTCTGTCCCTTGGAAGGCTTTCTGGGCCCCATCCTTGGGTGGCACCACTGGTAGGCTGGCTGTCTCCCGGCCAGAGGAGGCTGGGTGGAGTCCCCAGACTTGCTGGTGGGGGTTGTGCCCATTCTCAGAGCTCCTCAGACTTCCGGTCCCCAGTCTTTCCTGCCCACCTGCCCGCCTTGTTGCTGACGTTTGGTAACGAGACAGAGAGATCATGGGACAGGACAGAAAGCACAGAAACAGCCCTGAATACACACTTGTTTAGTTTATAATGAGGGCAGGTGTCCAGTCACTGAGGCAAGGATCTATAATTGTCTAAAGATCCTGAAACGATCGATTATTTTGCAGAAAATGGTTAAGTCCTTCTTCATGCTGTATGCTAAAATAAATTCCAGATTACAGAGCTAAGTAATTAAAAAACCCCAAAACAATTGGTATAAATTTATCTGATGTTAGGATGGGAAGGTCTTTCTAAGAACAAAGCCTGAAAAGAAACTGTACAACAAACTGTTTGACCAAAGACACACCCTTTATACATAACCAACCTGTAGATTTTTAAAAGTCAAGTGAAACTAAAGAATCACGGCGCATCTGACAAAGGGCTAATATCCTTACCTCATAAAGAATTCCAATAAAGCAGTGAGAAAAGCACGATTTAAATAGCTCCAGGACAGTGGCGGGGGCATGAACAGGCCCAAGACAAGACAGGTGAACGTTGTTTCACGTCACTGATAATCGAAGAAGGGACTTAGATATTTTTGAGTTACCAAATTGGCTGAGAAATGGTGATGATACCCAGTGTTACCGAGGTTCTGGGGAAACTGTCATTCTGCTTGGCAGTGTAGGTTGGTATAACCTCTGGAAGGAAAATAGGGCAGAATATGTCAAGAAGCATTAAAAATAAATACTTAGTTGAAATAATCAGATGTTTACACAAATTTATGCTGAAAATGTACATGGCAATACCATTTAAAAGGGGAGAAAATTGGAAAAAGTACAAATAACTGTGGCAATCTATGCAAGAGACCACTCTGGCCATAAAAGATTATGTTTTAGAAAGATTCTTAATAAACTTAGAGAAAAGTTGGTGACAGTTTGTTGGTTTAAAAAACACACACAAAATAATTGCAGTATGATTCCCATTTTGTTTCTAAAACACATGCAGCAATGACCTAGCTTCAGTTGCAGGTGGGCTGGAGCGAGCATGTCCCACCCTGTCTTACCTTGCCTGCGGCTGCTGACCCAGGACGGGGCGCAGGGATGGGCTGCTTGAGAACTTTGAAAAATATATTTCTGAGTCGGTAGGTTGGGAAAGACCAGCATTTGAAGTACCACTGGCCTGGCCTTGAGTTTATCATTTATTCCTTCTCTGGTTCTGTCTCAGCATGCATAACTTCAGAAATTTAGAGAAAAAGGACTGTTGACTTTAAAAATAAAAGCCAGTTATTTTACCAGCAAAAATCAATTTATTCAGGAACAGCAAAGAATTGAAATTTGGGACAAGCAAGCTGTAGCGGTGAAGCCATTGGCAAGTCCAGCAAAGGAAAGGAACATTGTTTTATGGAGAAAAAGGAAGAGGTTGGGAGGGATTGGATTTACTCTTTGATAATTTAAGAATAAAATTAAAAATTACACATATATAATCTTCACATTTGTATGTGCATTTGAAGAAAAATTCTTGAAGATAAACCTTTTAGTGGTAGGTCCCTTACTGGTTGTTGGGTTTAGTCATCATTTTTATTTTTATCTGTACCTTTCTGAGTTTCTAAAGTTTCCCATACCAAACATGTATTACTTTTATAATAAAACCTCCCCAAGGTTAAGGGAAACAAAACCCTGTGCTTTCTCACCCGCTGCGGGATGACGGGTCCCTGGCTCCGCCCTGCTCCCCGGCACACCCTGTGGTTCAGCCACGGAGCCGTGTTCTCGGTTGTAGGCGACACATGCTGCCTGTGTCTGGGGGCTTTCTGAGGGACACGAGGTGGCGTTTGGCTGCCCTTGTGACTTAAGCACCACGTGAACCTCAGTGGCAGTCCTGCTTGGAACTGTCACATTTTTAAGCAGCATTTCAGTCAACTTAAAGGGTTGTGAATATTCCGAGAATACCCCAAGTTCATTTTATTTGCAGTTAACACCCTGCAACACTTAGGGACTTTTAAAAATGTAGTAGTAACTACTGAGTGATGAGTAGGATGAGAGTGAAGGTTTATCGTGACCTTTAGCATGCCTCAGTTCTGAATCCAATGCGAAATGATGTGACTTAAACCCCAGCTGTGATAGGAGGCGACCCAGGGTGGGTGGAAGACAAAGTCTCCAAGACGCGTTGGGTGGGCGGCACTTCCATGGCTGGTAATACTCTTGAGGGTGAACTTGTAGATCCCAGACCGTCTGAATGCAGCGGGAGGTCTGTGCAGCCTCTCAGTCACCCGTCTCCCCTGCGTCTCTCCCTCCCGTGCAGTTTGAGTTCATGATCGAGTCCATCCTGTACGCCCGGGACGCGTGGCTGAAGGAGGGCGGGGTCATCTGGCCCACCACGGCAGCGCTGCACCTTGTGCCCTGCAGCGCCGACAAGGACTACCGCAGCAAGGTCCTCTTCTGGGACAACGCCTATGAGTTCAACCTCAGCGCTCTCAAGTGAGTGTCTGTGGCTCGGGCACACACACAGGCACCGTTGGCCTCCCGCAGAGTGTTCCTAAGACAGAACGGTGTGCTCTGGTGTGGAACTTGCCCTGAATCTAAATTTATGTCATGTGTCTGAGAATTTCGCACTTTGCCTTCAGTGCCTTGAAACTGATAATTTGAGTTCCCAAATATAGTGGGCCTTTAAAGTGAGGCCTTTATAATTGTGTGGGCCACTGAATCATTGCACCCAGCCCAGATCCCAAAGGGAATGGAGAGGGAAGGTCCTGACAGGGTTGTTGTGTAGTTCTTATAGGACAAAACGGGCGGGAAGGGCCGGGCAGATTAGGAAAGGGCAGTGCTGCCAGGGCCTGAGGTCTGTGGTAGAGTCGGTGAGGTGAAGCAGTCTGGTCCTCCACCCCCGGAAAAGGCAAAGGAGCAGAGCAGGGCAGGAAGCTGCAGCAGACCCGCAGCCTGGGGAGGGTGGGGCGTGAGGGCTGAGGCAGCAAATTGCCCCTCGGAGAGAGTTCTCTCCTCTCACACCACACATTAAAATTTCATTCCGTGTGGTTTAAGAGTTTGTGTTAGAATTCTTGGGGGCCTGGGCATCAGATCCTAGATGGAAAGGAGGTCAACAGAAACAAAGAAAGAAAGAGGTGCTGGACTTCGGTTTAAAGACCGACAGCATCTGTGTGTCCGAAAACGGCAAAAATGCAGTTAAAAAGGCACGGGTGACTTTTTAGTCACTACTTAGAGAACATTACTGGCTGACACATTTTAGAGTCAGTTAGAAACAGATGACTATCCAAATGAAATTATAGTCAAGCCACAGAAATGGGCAAGTCGTTCACAAAAAAATATTAAGTGAATAGAGGGTGGGGCAAAAGGGGGTTTAGAGTTGTTCAAATGAAAAACAATAATACAAGAATAAACTCTTTGTTTCTCATACAACTGTAAACCTACATTTATCCCATCTTATATTTGAAAAAATTGCAACGCTATTAGTAATTAAAACAAATAAAATAAATGCCATCTTTGCCCACCAGATAAGCAAAGATTAAAGTAGCAGCCTGTGCTGTGTGAGCCACGTGTAGGATGGGAGAGGGACAGGCACCCTCTGAACACAGCTGTGGGTGTGGGGACCTTGCAAGCAGGCATCCGGGGGGCCACCTCCCATTACTATCAGAGCCTCCTGCTGTGGAATACTTGTCACAGGGTCAGGGCACACTTGTGTGCATGCAGAACGCTGAAACAATGGCCATCCGTGGGAACGTGGTTAAATTGCCGTATATCCAACTGATGGGGTATTGTGCAGCTGTTTAAAAAACCCAAGTGATCTCAGAGTTAAGAGTCAGTAAATGGTATTAGAGTTAAAGAGACAGTAAAACCGGTAGGACACAAGTTGTCCAGAATGGCTTCTATTTCGTACAAATATATGTATATCAGAGTCTGTGGAAGAATGAGGTGACTAAATGTATCAAAATGCTAAGGTAGGAGTATGCTGTACTTTCCAAATTTCTTTTAAGTGCATAATTATTTTTATCAGAAAAAATTATTAAACTATACATATAGTGGTGTCTTATTAAAATGTTTGCTACTTCAGAAGTTATTGCTGTGCTTAATTTTTGACGCATTTCTGTGGTCTATCACTGATTACTTTCTGGCAGGCACAGGGCTCAGCCTTTGAAATGGAGTGTTAGGTAGTGGATGGCAGGCAGAGGGCCACGCAGGAGGTCCAGCTCTGTCTCTTGAGAGTCAGGCCCAAGTACCCGCCTTCGGTCCTATTGGCTCTTTGCATTTACCACAGCGTAACCTAGAACAGAAGTAGTTTTTATTTGCTCTGGTTATACTAGGAGATCCATGAAAGGTATTTGGTGATAAAATAGACTATAAAAGTAAAGAAAGCACACTGTGGCCCTGTATCTTCTGGGTGTCTGGCGGAGGTCAGTTTCCCATGTGTTTGGTCCTCATGAAGAGGACCGAAGGGAAGGGCCGCGGTACTTGCACCCTCGGGTCGCCTGTCGGCCAGGCTGGCCGCAGGGAGGGTTGGAGGGGGCCTCAGGGCTGCGGACGGTGGTTCAGAATTCCTGCTAATGCACAGAAGAGGAAAAGCATGCCCTGTTGTCACACATGTGTGTGACAGAGCCTGAGATATTGGTGATGACTTTGAGTAATTCCTTTGACCTTTCCCCCAGATCTTTAGCAATTAAGGAGTTTTTTTCAAAGCCCAAGTACAACCACATTTTGAAACCGGAAGACTGCCTCTCGGAGCCGTGCACTATATTGCAGCTGGACATGAGGACGGTGCAGATCGCTGACCTGGAGGTGAGGCTGGCTCATCACTGTGCACGTGCGTGAAGCCTGTTCTGCAAATAAGCGAATTTACATACTTTTTGCTATTGATTTTCCCCACAGTCTTTTTTCTTATGATCCATTCTGATTTTCTTGTATATTTTTACATTATTATATTACTAGTTAACCTCTTTAACCTCTTCTATTATTTTTAGATTTATGTTTAATATCAGCATCTGGAGATTCAAATTATGTCCAATTTCATGATGAAATTTAAAAAAAAAGATTTTATCTGATTTTTAGAGAGAGGCATAGGGAGGGAGAAAGAAAGGAAACATGGATCTGTTGCCTCTCACACCCCCCTAACTGGGGACCTGGCCCATGATGCAGGCGTGTGCCCTGGCTGGGAATCAAACTTGTGACCTTTTTGTTTGCAGGTCGGCGCTCAATCCACTGAGCCACATCTTTCAGGACCTTGGAGGAATTTGAATTAAAATTTTTTTTCCAAGTTTTGTTTAGCTACCTACGGTGACAAAACTCTTAGTTCTTTCTTTCATTTACCCTCTCTCGCCGTGAGGCAGTGTGTATGGGTTCAGGACGGCCCCAGGCTACGGGCGCACTCTGAGACGGGGGAGTTGGAGAGACTGTTTGAGAACCCCCATCTGGAACTTTGGTGGGCAAAATAGTGGGGACCTGAAGTTCTGAGGATTTAGTCTTTTTTAGCTACAGTTGTTGAGACCCAGACTTGAACTTTCTATTTATGCAAAGAACTGAGAAGAGAAAGTATTCATGAATTTTGGGGCAGAAAATCAGGCAAATAAGACCTTTTCTGATTATCTGCTGCATTTGAATTCACAGCACAAGTTTTAATATTTTGCTTTCCCTATGAGGCAATTCTACATGGTCTGTGATGTGTTCAGCTAAACTAGCAAGTTCAGGTTTAATAGTTACTGAAATAGGCAGTGTAGGCCTTGGCTCAGTGCAGGGTTGTGGGTGTGTGAGATGTGGCCCTCGGAGGGAGCAGTTGCTGGGTCTCGCTCAGACCGCACCTGAGGCAGCCTTGTGCCACGTGCTCACGAACCCATGTCCGTTTTCTCGTTTGGCTGGGCACAGACAATGAAGGGTGAACTGTGCTTTGATATCAAGAAGGCCGGCACTCTGCATGGATTCACGGCCTGGTTCAGTGTCCGCTTTCAGAACCTGGAGGAGGACGAGCCGCAGCTGGTGCTGAGCACAGGACCGTTCCACCCGTGAGTGTCAGCTCCTCCCCACGGGTACACCGGTGGCCCTCTGTGGAGTGTAAAGGGTTTGCCTTCAAGTTATTGGCATGACAGAAAAGCATGACAGAGGCATGACTGTAAAGATCTAGTCATGTTGAAAGTTGACCTAAAATCTCTCTAGACCACGCTGACCCCCGGGCTGGGGAGCTGTGATGTGGAGCCAGGTATGCAGGTGGGTGGGCGCTGGAGCCCAGGCCTTGCACCCCCATTTGTCCCTGCACCCGGCTTCCTCATGCTGCTCCTGGGCCCCCTGGATGGACAGACTCCAGGCTTAGGGAGAAGCAGGCTTTGTCTTCTCAGTTGCCCTAAACGCTGCTAATGCTTTTCATAGTTAGCAGCCTTGTGGGGCTTTTATTTTGGAGGGCAAGTGTTTCTTGAGACAGATGTTCTGTGCAACAGCGTCTCGTGGCTGCACACCCGTGCCCACACTGGGGAGCCGACGCTGTCTGTTCACGGTGCTGGACACGCAGCCCGTGGAAGCGCTGCCTTCGTGTGGGGCCCTCAGGCCCCTTTTAGTAACTGCCCTCCCGGACACTCCCCTTAGGCACGGGAGTCAGCGGAAGGGAGCAGGGTGCCAGGGAGGGTGCTGGTTGTGGCTTCTGGGCCTGAAGGAGCCCAGCCGTCACTCTGTGAGAGGGGAAAGAGACTGAGGAGCTGCTGCCTGGGGTGTCCTGTGGAGGTCGGGGGGCTGGGACCGTGGCCAGTGCTCCTCCGGGGCCACCTCGCAGGTGGGAGCGCTCCCCTTAGGAAGATGGTGGGCGGTGTGTGTCCTCCGTCTGAGTGTCTGCAGGCGGGGTGTCCACACACAGGCAGGTGGTATCAGGGACAGGGTCGGGGAGGGCATGGTGCAGAGCCAAAGGATTCCTGCTCAGTGAAGGGCCAGGGAAAGGGACTCCCATGGTGGCTGAGGGGAGGTGGCCCGAGAGTCGAGGGTGGGGAGAGGTAGCCAGTGCCTCAGCTGGGCAGGACTGTGGGGCCACACCAGGTGCTGGGGGAAGGCCACGTCAGGGCCACAGCCTACAGAACTTAGAGGATACCAGAGTGTTACTGTTTCCCCCTAAATGTCACAGTGGTCTGGTACACATGCAACCTTACTTTTATGGGATTAATGTGTTTTGGACCCAGTTTCATCAGTGTTTATTTCCTCTTAGCTGCAGAAACTAGAACCGCAGGCATCAGTGGCTTAGAGAAGGAGCTGGGTGACTTGGGGTGGACACCCGCTCTGCCAGGATGCAGAGCCGGGTTGGTCCTTTGAGGGCCAGGGGAAGAGAGACCCTACAGGAACCCTGAACTGGCCATGTGCCCCTGAGCACCCCAGTGTCCCCTGGGCCAGCAGGGTGAGCCACCCTTGCCCCTCCTGGCCTCTGAGCAGCATCCAGGATCCGTGCCCTCCCTGAGCTCTGTTTGCCCTACAGTACCCCTGAGAAGTCGGGCCCAGGGTGGGCGCTCCAGTAATGCCATCCCCCTGTCTTGCAGCACCACCCACTGGAAGCAGGTGCTGTTTATGATGGACGAGCCCGTCCCCGTCTACATAGGGGACGTCCTCACAGGCTCGGTAGTGCTGCAGAGAAACCCAGTGTGGAGGAGGCACATGTCCGTCGCTCTGAGCTGGTCTGTCACTTCCGGACAAGACCCCGCATCGCAGAGAGTAAGATATTTAGCTGTCAAGTCGTGTGCAGTGGGGCTGGTCTGGGGGATGGCGTGTGGTGGTCACGGTGTGGATGCGCTTCCTGCCCTGGCCTGACACCATGGCCACTTCTTGCATCCTTTTCCTAATCCTCATGAAGCGGAGTGGATGCTGTTATTTCCGGAACAGGAAGCAGAGGTGTAGGAAGGTCAGTGGTTTTGTCTGTGATACAGCTAGTCAGCGAGAGGAGGCCCGGACCAGGCTGGGGGCCACTCCTTCTGTGCTCAGGAGCTCCGGGCAGGGGGAATGGGCGGAGAAGGCAGGCGCGCCCCCGGTGCCCACAGGTGAGAGGGGCAGGTTCTGACCAGGCGGCGGTTTGTGGACTGAAGAGCCCTCGTTCCCATAAGTGAAACAGTGTAGCTGGTGTGGGGTCCTTAGGCCCAGAGGCCACTGGAAAATGGATTCTTTTAATGTAAGATGGAAAAGAAAATCATCAAATGGTTTTCTGTTATTTTTTTTTTTAAGATTCTATTTATTTTTAGAGAGAGGGGAAGACAGGGAGAAAGAGAGGGTGAGAAACATCCATGTGTGGTTGCCTCTTGTGCTCCACCTACTGGGGACCTGGCCCACAACCCAGGCATGTGTCCTGACTGGGAATAGAACCAGTGACCCTTTAGTTCACAGGCCAGCACTCAATCCACTGAGCCACACCAGCCAAGGTGGTTTTCCATTATTTTTGATACCTGTTTGTGCTTTGCTTCACAGTAATTTTGTAAGTTTGCAATTTAAAAAAAAATTCTGCACCTGAATGCCATTCTCTCGTCCAGTGTTTAATTATTAGTAGGAAAAACTACGTGTTAATCGAACTTCAGTGATTTATTATTCGCTTCACTTGTTTTCTTTGTCTCGTTCAGGTCGGAGAAAAAGTCTTTCCAATCTGGAGATGACAGCTGAAATGCCACTCGGGAGGCAGTGCGAGCTGCTGGAGGGACGCACAGGAGCTAAGGAAGTCACGCCCGGATGTGAACTCCCCTTCCTGTGACAGCTTGTGAACGCCCGCTCTGCCTGGCAGGTGGCAACGCCCTTCCCTGTGTGCTCCGCAGACCAGCAGCCTTGGGCTGCCCTCGCCATTGTCACTGCCTGTGTCTGTCCTCTAGAAGTAGGCTGTGTGTCCAGGTGTCCACCAGTCGTGTCCACAGTGCCGACCTCTGGGTGTTCCTAAGCTAGGTCTAGTTCTACACTCATAGGACACATGCGTCAACCTTGTACTCCTGTGAAAGTGACCGTCCGTGCGTCATGTGTTAATGGTGTCCTTCCTGCCCTCGGTTCGTCCCCTCGGCGTGCAGAGCGTGGGGCTGCACAGAGCCGTGCAGGACCTGGAGGTGGCAGTGCATGCGCCGGGGCTCTGCATGAGATAGTACAGTTGTAGGGATGTCTTCCAGATCCACTGTGTTGGCACATAGTACATCTCAATAAATATTTTTAAACGAACGTTTGTGTAGATCTCCTCTGCCTGTACGCCCTTTGCATAAGCATGGGCTCGCACTACGTGCACTGCTGTGTAACCTCATCTAATGTTATGAAGGAACTTCCATGCCAGTGGGAACACATCCACGAGTCTGTGTGTGTGATTTTGATTTTCAGGTAACTTTTTACTGAAATATAAAATCCATACTTAAAACTGCACAAGTTATGAGTGTGCAGGTGGATGAAATTTCACAGCATGGACACACGTAACCAGTATGGCGGGCAAGACACTTCCATACACCGAGGCCCCCAAGTGCCCCTTCCGCTCAGCATCATCCCCCACCCCCAGGGTCATGCCTGAGTTCTAGCACTACAGATTACTTTTGCCCGGTTTTGGACATTTTACGAATGGACTTAATGCATGTCGTTACAGACTGAGTGTGTTCTAAAATTCATCTGTTAAATCCTAATCCCCAGTGTGGTGGTATTTGGAGGCGGGGCCTTTGGGAGGTGACTGGGTCACTAGGGTTATTGTCCATCATGATGGGATTAGTGCCCTCATGAAGGAGACCCCAGAGAGCCTGGCCCCTCGTGAGGACGCTGTGAGAAGGCAGGTGGTCATCTATGAACTAGGGAGCAGGCTTTCACCGGACCCCAGATGGGCTGGTTTCTTGGTGTTGGACTTGAGCCTCCAGAGCTGTAGGAAAGAAATGCCGTTTGAGCCGCCCCGTCTGGTAGTCTGGCATGCCACCCACGTGGTCTAAGACAGTCATCCTTTGTGTCTGCCTTCCTTAGTTCACACTGTGTTTGTGAGGACCGCCCACGAGTTCTGTGCAGTGAGTGTGGTTGCCCTCTCATCACTGTGCAGTGTTCTGCTGTGTGAATGCACCTTAGCTCATGTGTCTGACTCACTGTGGGTGGCCAGTTGGGTTGTTTCCAGTGTCCAGCCATTCCGATTGGTGCAAATGTAAACATTTCTGTGTGTGTTTTGGTGCACGCTTCTGCTAAGTATACACTAAGGGGTTCAGCTTTCCTAGAAATGATCAAACAATTTTTCAAAGTCCGCACACTCATCAGCACCGACTGTCAGGTGTTTCTCATTTCGCCCGTTCTGGGGGGTGTGTGGATGTGATCACATTACCTCGATGGCTCATGCAGCTTCGTGTGTTCATTGGCCATTGGCTACCCTACTTTTGAAGTGCTTGTTCAAGACTTTGGCTCATTTTACTATTCGGGTTGGTTTTTTTCCCAGCTAATTTTGCAGGGGTTCTTGATAGAATCTGAGTAGGAAGCCTTTATCATATATATATACAGTGGCACCTCGGGATTCACCGCTAATTCGTTCTGATGAGTGGCGAGCAAGCGGTGATTGATAAAGCATTTTCTCCGGTTGGGGGGGGCAACATGACTCGTACAGGTTCTACCAAGTGCAATGAGCGGTGAATGAGCGCCAAAGGCTGGAGCATTTTTTATCGTCAAAATGCTACGAGTACCAGGTTTGACGGGTTCTGAGGCTGGCGACTACCGAGGTACCACTGTATTTATTTTGTGACAGTCTTCTACTCTGTGGCTTGTTTTTCACTTTCTTTAGAGTATTTTTGTAAACAGAAGTCCTTAAGTTTCATGTTGTCCAGTTTGACATTGTCTTTTTTAGGTTAGCACGATTGTGTCTTAAGAAGTCTGCCTATTCCAAGATCATAAAGGTATTCTGCATTCTCTGCTATAGCTTATACTGCCTTAGCCTTTGCCCTTGGACCGGCATCACCCCTGGAATTGATTTGTTGTTAATGTGAGGGAGGGGTTGAGATTTATTTTCCTCTATGAGGTAGAAGCTTAGATCATGGTTTTTCAGCCTTTCTCCTTTTCTAACACATGCATCAAAAACTGAATTTTCCTCTAGAATGGCTTTAGCTGCAACAACAGTGTATCAATATATTTTCAGCGTCCTGCAGTTGGAAATTTTTTTACATTTTTGTTACGATTTCCTCTGTTGTACCATGAGTTTTTTGGAGGTGTGTGGCTTAATTTCAGAAGGTGGGGTTTCTTAGCCATCTTTGCAGATTCAGACGCTGAATCTGCTGGGGACTTCCTGCTGGACTTCCAGCTTCCTGATGTCTAGCTTCGTTTCACTGTGGTTAGAGAACGGACCGAGTGATGTCAGTGCCTTGACACTGTTGAATCCTGTTTTATGACTTAACAGTTGTCAGTTGTAATCATGTGCGCTTGAAAAGAGTGCGTGTTCAACTGCCCTTGAGTGTGTGCAAAACTCTAAACATATAATGCATCTCAGCTTTGTTAACTGCGTTGTTCAGAGAGTTGGCCCTGGACTGGTGATTTGGGCAGCTTGTTCTGCTGGCTTTGAGTCTCTCTGACTTGGTCAGTGGCTTGGTCTTGCTCGGGCTGCCATATCAAAACACCATAAGCTGGGTGGCTTAAACCAAAGGAATTTCTCTCTCAGGGATTTGGTTCTAGGGGCTGGGAGTCCGTGACACAGGTGCTTGCCAGTTTGGTTCCTGGTGAGGGCCCTTGTCCTGGCTTACAGACCGCCGCTACTCATCGTGTCTTCACAGGACAGAGGGAGTGAGCTCTCTGCTGTCTCTCCTTGTAAGGACACTGATCCTCTTGGGTCAGGGCCCCACCCTTACAACCTGTTTATTTTCAATCCCTTCCTTAAAGCCCCTGTCTCCAAAAACAGTTACATTGGGAGTTAAAGCTTTACTATATACTGAATGCCTGTGTCTCCCCAACCCCCAAATTCCTTTGTTGAATCCCAATCCCCATGTGATGGTGTTAGGAGATGGGGCCTTCTGGGAGGTGGCTAGATCATGAGGGTGGAGGCCCCGAGATGGAATTAGTGCCCTTAGAAAAGAGATCCGGAGAGCTCTCTCTCTCTTCCACCACGTGAGGCAACATCGAAAAGATACTGTCTGTGAGCCAGAAAGTGACCCCTCCCCAGACGCTGAATCTGCTGGGGACTTCCTGCTGGACTTTCAGCCTCCAGACTGTGAGATACAGGTTTCAGTTGTTGATAAGCCTCCCAGTCTACAGTGTTCTCTTAGAGAAGCCCGAACAGACTAAGATAGGCCTCAACCCGTGGATTTTGGAGGGACACAGTTGAGTCCGTAGCACTGTGTTCCCCAGCCCCCAAATTTATGTCCTCCTTCCATGCAAACTGCATTCATTCCACCCCAGCCGTCCCCAAAGTCTTGTCTCACTCCAGCATCCACTCTGAAGTCCAACGTCACATCTGATCATCCAAACCAGGCGTGTATATGGCTCAGGCATGGCTCACCCCGAGGCAGAACTCCTCTCCTGCTGTGAGCCTGTGGAACCAGGTGAGATAGGTGCTTGTAAAACACAATGATAAGGTGAAGATGGTCAGACATCTCCATTCCAGAGGGAGAACTCAGGGTAAAGGGGTGACGGCCCCGAGCCCACCCGGACCCTAGCAGGGCACATTCTGTTCAGGTATAAGGCTGGGCAAGAATCCTCTGACCTGCTGCTCTAATGCCGAGCGCACCGGGCCTTCAGCTCTCTGCCCCCAAGCAGCTCTGCGAGGGTCCCCCCCTGCTCCCCCCTGCACACCGGGAGGGGTATCATGGTGCCCTGGCTTCATTTGCTGGTGAATGTTTTGGGGGTTTCTGCTTTTTGGCTGCGGCGTATGTGTGTGCACGGGTTTTTGGGTGGACGTTTGTTTTCTCTTGGGTAGACATCTAGGAGTGGCATTTCTGGGCCATATGGTGACTCTGTGTTTAACTTTTTGAGTAATTGAAAACTGTTTCCCACAGAGGCGGCACCATTTTACACTCCCATCAACAATATCTGGGGATTCCAGTTTCTCTACATCCTTTCCAGAATTTGGTTTGTCTTAAAAAAAAAAAAAAAGATTCTAGTTTTCCTGGCGAGTGTGCAGTGGTACCTCGTTGTGGGTTTGACTTGCTTCCCTGACGGCTAATGATGGTGAGCATCTTAATGTGCTTAGTGGCCACTCACGTATCTTCCTTGGAGGAGTGTCCAGTCAGGTCCTTTGCCCATTTATTTGTCTGCTTTTCAGTCGTAAGAGGTTTTCATATATGCCAGATACAAATCCCTTATCAGATACACGATTCACAAATCATTTTCCCATTCCATGGGTTGTTTTGCACTTTCCAGCACAAATGTTTTTAGTTTTGGTGCTGTCCAATTTATGTGTTTTTTTGTCACTTGTATTTTTGGCATTTAAGAAACCATTGTTTAACCCAAGGTCATGAAGATTTACTCCTACGTTGTCATGAAAGACTTTAGTTTTAGTTCTTACATTTAGGTCTCGGACCCATTTTCAGTTAAGCTTTGTATAGGGCATAAAGAAGGTGTACACCTTCACTGTTCTGCATGTGGATTTCTAGTTGTCCCGCCGCCACTTGTTGTCAAGACTGTTCTTTCCCGACTGAATTGTCCTGGTGCCCTTGCAGAACATCAGTCCATCGCACATAAAATGAAAGAGAACGGCATGATGAAATGATAAAACGAAAGAGAATAAAGATAAATGAAGCCACCATCACTTAAAAAATAGACAAAGCAGGAAGAAGGTATACAGAAAAATGAAAGCAGGAGTTAATTTAGGAAGACAGTGACAGATCACTGGAAAATGCTCAAATATTTGGAAAGTAGGAAGCATACTTCTAAATAACCAATGGCTCAAAGGATAAGAAATTAGAATGTATTTTGAACTGAAAATGTATCAAAATTTTGGGGAATGCATCTAAAGCAGTATTTAGGGGAAATTCATACCATTAAAAGTCCATATTATAGACTCACTGACACTGAACGATACACTTAAAATGGCTAAAATGGCATGTTTTATATTGTGTACATTTTATCACAATGTAAAAAGTCTCCATTAGAAAAGAAGAAAGGTCTCCAATTGAGTTTCTTCCTGGAGAAACTGAAAGAGCAGAACAAACTCAAAATTGAATAAAACATATAAATATCAAAGGAGAAATCAATGACATAGAAAATAATAAAACAATACAGAAAATAAGTGCAACCACAACCGGTTCTTTGAGATTAAAATGAATAAACCTCCAGCCTCCAGCCGCACGTAGGGATCAGGGATTCTGCTGTCCCTCGAGACCATCGTCACGCTGTCTGCTCTGATCCAGCCTGCTGTTGGAGCCTGCCCTCACCCTGTCCCAGGAGACTGACGGGCTGCCCCTGCCCCACGTGAGTCCCGCCCAGGGAATGGGTGACCATCACGCAATCCGTAGAACATGTGACTTTCCGTTCACTGCTCTGTAACCGCTGGGCCTACAAATGCTCACCTGGACACCAGCTGTTCTGCGTCTGGGTCTAAAGACCTGTGACAAAGGTGAGCAACGTGTCTGAAGAGCCAGGCACTGTATGTCCCTGCTCTGGGCTGAGTCTGGGCAGGCCCATGTGGAGGCTGGAGTGTGTACATGTGTGCGCATGCAAGTATATAGTGAGAACATGGGAAGCTAGCATGCGTGTACCTGTGCGCATGTGTGCAGGAATGTGTGGGAGGCAAGCCTCCTACGAGCCCTCCCACCTGCCATGACACCTTTCATGCCCCGCTGGGCTCTGCACACCCACGGAACCCCTGGCAACAAATCTTCAGTCATTAGTCCTCAAAAGACAGTGTTTATGGGGCAATTTTGATATTTTGTGGGCATCTTAAAAGTCAAACCTGCAGTGAATGGCTCAGACAGTAACCCAGGTGGGGAAGAAGGCCACTGGCCTGGGGGCTCAAGCGGGACAGGGGCTGCCAGTGGCTGGTTCTGGGGGCTGCTCACTGGTCCTGGCCGGCGTTGGGTTAAGGTGACTTAGGTCCATGGTGCCGGTTGTGTAGTTTCTGTCCACTGAGTTCTTTACATCTTCGAGCTGACAGCTGTGACTACCTGACCCCAGAAGCCACGGGCAATCTCAATATTGTGACAAGGAGGCCTCATCCAAGATGCACTTGACTGGTTCATGTGCCTGGAGGTGCCCGGGTCCCCTTTCTCCAGAATTCAGCTGTGCCGGCTGCCTTTCGCACAGTGGGAATTTGCTGATGTGTATAAAGCTGTGTGAGCTGAGATGAAACCCATGCAGCAGGAAACACCAGCCACCACGATCTCTGCACCCCCCGAAGAGAAATCACCCGTGTGGTTTCAGTGGCATGTTCCGGGCTCCACCCCACCTCAGGCATACCTGGCCAGGGTGGCGGCTGGGTCCTGCCTCTCAGGTTGTGCCTTTGCCTTGGTTGGTGTGCTCACAGTGAGTTCTCTGAGCGTGCACGGACACAGGCTTGGTGGGGGACGTGTGGCCCCGCACCTTCCCCACCCAGGGGGCCCTGAACCACAGTGTGAGAGGGAGGGGGTGCGGGAAGGCCCAGAGTGAGTGTTCAGGCCTGTGGGACCGAGTCTAGAAGCCCACTCATGAAACTTAGAAGAAAACACTTAAAATTGGCTTACTCTTTTTCCAAATACAACCTGATACACAATATGGCTCAGTAAAGGAAAGTCAACTGGGTGTCCCGACCAGGTGGGCTCACTCCTGGGTACGTCCTTATAACCCAGCGATTTCCAGCCTTCTCCATTTCATAGGACGCACAAACTCATTACTAAAATTCTGTGGCACACCAAAAATATTTTTTGTTGCTCTGACCAAAAAATCAGTACAGTTTTGATTCATTCACACCAGAGGACCATTGTTGTGTTGGCCAATGCTGTTTTTTAGTTGACACTCTAAGGGAGAAGGGGTCAGGTATTGCATGTTTTAAAAGTTCTTGTGGCACACTGGCTGAAAATCGCTGTTGTGTCCTGTCTCGTCTATAAATGGCGTCATATCAGGAAACTCAGTCAGTGGGTTACAGCGCTGCAAAGCCCAGTGCAACAGCGGGTATATACTGACTTCAGAGCAAATAAGTAGTGCTTTTAGAAGAACAAAATTTCTTACTGGTTGCTTCTCCAGGACACACAGCCAGCAAAAAAAAAAGATTGTAGTGAATTTGGTTTAAAACACTTTTGCTGTTATGCTGTTAATTACGTATTCAGCCTAAGACACCAAACAAACAGCTTCACCCGCCAGCCCTGCAGCTTAGCCCCAGCACCCTGCTGAGTGGGGGTGAGCCCACGGAAGACCAGCCGAAGCACTGGTTTAGTAGTTTCTTTAGTAATTAGAAGTATCCCTTCCCCACATCTGTCTTTGTCTCTCGTCACTAAAGTCATGAACCAAACTTTGTAAAATAGAATCAGCTGCATGAAGGCAAGAGAAGAAAGCAGCAAAGGCCTTTTTGAGGTTGTTTCTGTGTTTGTGTACTGTCCAGATGTGCTATTTTACTAGTGATATATTGCACAGATGTGATTGCTTCGAGACACGAAATGTCCTATGCGATAGGTAGCAACCTGGTCACACGAAAGGTTATTTTCTCAGCCTAATTATATTAATACCAAAGGTTTTAGCCCTATCATGAGCTTATGAGATTTGCCCCAGAACCAGATGACTGCACTCTCAAGCCTGTGTGTGTGGGGCGATATGTTTGTGTGAGGCTGTTGCATGTGTGTGTGGTGTGTGTGAGTGTGTCTACTCCCATCTCCACTGATCACCCTGTCAGGTGCCCTGACTTGGGCCCTGTTCCCGACACCGGCCTACTCAAACCTGGGCTGCCGCACCTTTTGTCCATCTCACGTCCCTGCTGGGCTGTGGTTTTCTCCCTGCACCCAAATTCTACTTGCTTTGGTGTTTAAAGGTCTGTAGCTTGTGAAGGAGTCGTGGACCTCTGCAGAGGAAGCCTGTCTCTAGGGGTTATGGTGGGAGGGGTGGCGCCCAGCTGCCTGCGGAGGGCTTCGGTGGAGCAGCGGAGCAGTGTCGTTCCAGTTACAGGACGTGAAATGCAGTACAGACCACGCTCTTGGGTACTTTGCAAACCCAGGTTCCCCCTGGGACACAGGGCCACAACAATAGCAGCTCCTGGATCCCACCGAGGGACCTCGTTCTGCATGTTTCATGGACACGGGACAGTCTGTTTGTCTGTCCTCCTGCTGAGGGCCCTGCCTGGGAGTCCTGTCCTCTGGGGATTGGCAGGATCCAGTTACCATCTTGGTGTCCATGCAAATCATACCCCCCATCCCATGAAACCCTCTGTGTGAGTCAGCACACCTAGTGATAACATGGAAGTGATAGGGAATGTTGGATAATTTTTAAAATATGAATAAAATGCAGCTCGTGGATGCAATTTTTCTGTTGAAACCCAGCTGTTACTGAGGTCACCCTGCTGTTTGAGATTTACTTGGCCTTTTCACTGATTTTAGAGAGAGGGAGGAAGGGAGAGAGAAACATTGACCTGCTGTTCCACTTAGTTATGCATTCATCAGTTGTCTGTGCCCTGACTGGGGACTGAACCCACAACCTTGGCGTGTGGAACAGTGCTCTAACCAACTGAGCTCCTCAGTCAGGGTTGAGATTTACTTGGACTTGGCTCAAAAAACTTATCTTAAGCTTCAGAGCTATCAAAGGGCCCCTTGGAAGTTCTGGCAAATACCAGGCACTCTGTCCTCTGTCTAGTGTTTTTTGACTGAACGTTTTCCTTTAAACATCGCCTTTTTGTGTCTCCCTCTGTGTGCCGGCACCGTCCCTGGTGTCAGGAGGGTGGGCCTGTGTGCACGGAGGCCCTCACAGCGACATGCACACCACACAGTTCCTGCCCTGGCTGCCATGTTCCCAGGAGCCCCTGCCTCAGCTGTGCTCTTAGTGCCCCTTTCTTGGTCCCCACCCCGTTCCTGTCCTCTCCCACCCCAAGGTCGTGTCTGTTTATCAGACAAAGCTATCTACATCTTTGTCTCTCTGATTCGCTCGAGACTTGGGAGCCATGCCTTCCACAGCCAGAGCAGAGCATCAAAGCTTTTGTTTTTGGCTTTTTAATTTTTTGCAACAGAGAAGACCGTCTTTTGCAGAGAATTAAATCACTCCTCCAGGGGACAGTTTCAGATCAAATTTTCTTCTCTCTACATGAACACAACGCAATGCATATAGCACACACAGCACACATATCACACACCAGTTTCAGACTACCCCTGCATCTCAGTGCTGAGAGGCACGTCGAGACCGCATCTCCCCGGACCACAGTGGAATGAGTATAAGATTCCTCTCTGAGGTATGACTTGGTGAGAGCGAAGCGCTGGGGTACACTTGGAGCCGGTCAGCCCAATGCCCCTCCTAGATGGAGTACTGCTGGAGCTGGAAAGAAACCGGGGTGTTTTTGTGAACTGCCATGGCCTGATTCCCAGGCCATACTGTTGTATGAAAATGACATGGACCGAAAGAGTAAATACACCTGCTACTTTTTGTGTAAGAAGAGAAAATATAAGTATGTATTTATCTTTCTAAAAGAAACATGAAAGGTAAACCAGAAACTAGGGAAAATGGTTATCTGCAAGGGGGCCCTACAAACACAGCAGCCTGTGGCACGTGCGAAGGTGACCCGTGCAGTGGCGGGACACGTGACCCATGAGGTGGTGGAACACATGACTATTGGCATGGTGGGACGTGTGACCCGTGTGGTGGCGGGACACGTGACCCGTGGAATAGGCTAACACGGCAGCCCTTGGAGTGGTGCAAACACGGCAGCCCTGCTTGTGTCCTTTGAGTTGACAGCGAAAATTACGAGCGGTCTTAGTAGACTTGTACCTTTGAAGACGTTACCTGGGAAGACAAGCAAAGCCAGTGCCTGTGAGAAACAGGGGAGTTGGAGGCGCTCCTGTGAACTCTGAAAGGCACAAATGTTCGCAAACTTTTTTACGGTCTTCCCCTTTTTTCTTCTCCCCACGGCTTCCCCAGAGGACCTGCTTAGTAACAAGAGTGTCCCTCTCTGTCCGAGCAGAGGGAGGCAGGTTCTCACGGCAGCTACAGCAGCCACAGCCACAAAGACGGACAGGGTTATCGGCCTCTTTCAGATTTCATTTCTTCACTAGAATTTCCCAGACGGAGCAACCCAGTCCGAGGCCTGGAGCTCCTGTGGGAGCAGCAGGGGTGCTCAGCGACTCTCCGAGCTTTCCCGTGGTGCACAGGGCAGGACGCTGGCCCCGTGGGGCCGGGGGAGGGAGGGTGGGGGAGGCTCCGTGGAGCGCTGCTTTATTATTGTCACCTGGTTGGATTTTTAACTAGATTTTCCTGTTACACGATCAAGTCCTTCTTTCTAAGGGCCACTTGGGAAGTACAGTGATGTCAGAGAAGAAAGAAATTCCCCGGCGTCCGGGTCCCTGGAGACAGTCACCTCCCACCTACAACTTATATGACATTCCAGGAAACCAGGGTTACCTCCGTAGAACAAGAATCCTCACCAACACTCAATACACACTTTCCCTTTGTCCCTCAAACTAAGGATTACAGGCCCACCTGCTGGGGCAAGGCCAAGTTCTCTAACTCCCTGCAGGGCCTGCACATGGTCTGTATACAGTACTTTTTATTTTCTCTCCGTCCAAAGGAAACAGTTTAACCTCGAAACGGAGCGTGTGCGTGCACACGCCGCGGCCTGCTTTAATGCGCATAGCTGTCCTCTGACGGTATTTTCCATGGGGTGCAAGTATTTGGAAACAAGTACACGGAAAGTGCTGACTCCTCGCCATTAACACTCAAATCACACTGCTCCATGTCGCTGCCGTGGGGACAGTCGAGCAACACAGGCAGCAACACACAGATCGCAAGAATCCATCTGGAGTTTCAGTCACCTTGCTGAATAACAAACCACCCCACACTTAGTGGATTAAACAACAATCAGCTGTTTGCTGGTGACTCTGCAGCCCAGTGGGCTTGCCGCTATTGCCGTGTGGCTGCGGTCACCTGAGCACCCAAGACGGCCTCGCTCCGAGCATGGTAGCTTGCCGGGTGTCCGCCAGGGCTCCTCGGCTCTCTCCTCTGCGGCCTCTCCAGTAAGGGGCCCGGACTTCCTGGCTGCAACGTGCGCCATGCAGGCAAGTGCACGGGCAGGGACTTATCAGGCCTCCGCAAGAACAGGTGGTCCAGCCACGTCCCGTGGCCAAGCCTAGAATCAAAGTGGAGGTGGCTCAGGGATGCGACCCTGGGAGGGAGGCGCCATCCGAACGCGCTGAACACTGTCCCAACACCGTTGGGAGCAGTCATCTCCAGGTGACTGGTGAGTGGCGTCTATCACATCCTTTTGAATGTGAGTTGCTCAGAACCTGCCCCCAAATGTCTTACAGGGACCAGTGGACACAAGTGTGTTAGACAGGTGTGAGGCTGAGCTGGTCGTTGGGGACAAAAAGCCATGGAGTGGGGGTGGGTTGGGGAGGGAGAAAGGCTCTATCCTGTGTCCGGGCAACGGGTGATTTTCGGAAGAAACTTCAGTTGGGCTGAGCTTGGGCGTGGGGCCCCCCCTGCCCACTTCCTGTTGCCTCTGCCTCTTCCTTTCTCTGGAGCTCAGGGTCCCTTCTGCTGCCCCAACCACTGTCACGCCCCTTACTGCCTCCCCCAAACATCTGGGTGAGAAATTGGGAGGAAAGAAGGCTCTGGGTGAGCACCTAAATGAACGGACTCTACACAGCCTTCCTGAAGCATTTACATTTTCCTTTTCGTGATACCGTGCTATTGTGATTGTTCGTGCCGCTTGACGGGTTGTGCTGCTGGCGCTTTTGCTGCAGCAAACATTTTTTTGCTTTAATATTAACGGTTCAACAGGTTGGCAATTAGAGGCAATTCTTTTGTTTTCCAGCAGGTGGCGCTACAGTACACACTTTTGTTTTCTTTTACCTGAGTTGAAAGGGACGACGTTCCAGAGCCAGCGCTTTGCACCCTCCCCCACCTCTGCCAGCGTGTTTGTGTGCCCGCTTCGTCACTGCTAGTGCCTCCAGAGTCACTGGTGCCTTGCTGCTGTGGTGTTGTGGCAGTTGTGATGTTACAGGCATTGTCACTGGGGTCACCAGGATGGTGGGTCCTCTGGGCCACGGGCACTGCCACCGTGGCCAGGAATGATGGCGCAGGTGGTGGGGAGCTGGTGTCATGGGTGCCTCTGCTGCTTCTGGGCTTGTTGGGCTTGCTGGTGCTACCCTGTGACTTGGGGCACTGAGGTTGTGAGCCCTGCCGTCGCTGCTATTTGGTTCCCCATGGCTGCTGGTGCTGCAGTGGCTGGAAGATCTGCAGCCTATGCTGCTGCTACCGGGCTCTGGGGCGGTGCCGGCACCACCGCAGCTGGGGGAAGGAGCCAGAGTCACTGGCATCACTGCTGCTGTTGCCCTATTTTATCACTGGGGTCATTGTGGGGGGCAAGGCTGTGGGCCCCGCCTCCGCCACTGCCACCATGTCCACTGGGGCCGTGGGTGCAGGCACCATGGCAGGCAGATCAGGGTCAAAAGCACTGTTCCTCCAGTTCCACCTCCCCTGTGTATCCCAGTGCATCTGCCTTCCGAGGTGTAGACTCGAGGATAACTGCGGCATCAGTGTGTCCAACAGAACTGAGTTATGAATGTCCCACTAGTTGTAGACTGAAGGGGCGAGACAAAGGGAGTGCATCATGCTCTGCCATGATGCCCAGGTCAGCCTGGTGCACGTTTCGTGTTTATTTTCTCCATGTGTCAGGCTGCAGGGCCTCAGTTAGTATCTCGGTGTTTTAGTCCAAGGGTCTAAGACAGCAGAACTCCTGCACACCAAACAGCACCCACAGCCAACAGGCCCAGTGCTGTGGTTCCTTCCTGCCATGTGCAGGTCAGGCGGTTCCTGGCAAGTGGTGGTGGACCTGGTGGTGGCATCAAAGGGTCCCTCCACTGGGCTCTGCACTCAGAAGGTTCTGTGGCATCTTTGTGTTTCATTGATGTGGGCTCTGGCCAGCAGTGTCCGCTGTGTTGTGGATGCAACGAACAAATTCACGTGGACTGCAGAAGTCCCGTGGAGGAAAAAGGATGGCATGGCCACTCTCAGAGAGAGAGAGAGAGAGCGTGCCTGGACCCTTGCCTGGACAAGGTTTTACTGCTTTCTAATAGCATACATCAAAGGAGGTTCTCATTCATTATGCTAGGGTTTGGTTTAGGTGATTACTTTTACAGATAACAAAGGAAAGGATGTTACTGATTACTTCTTAAAGATTAACAAGGGAAAAATGCTGCAAATGCAAAGGAACGATAAGAGTGATTGGTCTGGTTATGCTCAGTCTTTGGGAGAATTAGCACAGACTTCAGGAAGTTACTTTAAAGATTTGCAGGAAGCATTTGCTGCCTGAACTCAGGGTGAGGGAGTTTTAGCAAGAGCAGCCTCACAGCAGCCTCGGTAGACTGCAGGCCCGGTTTCCCACGGGAAAGCTGATGCGAGGGTTTGGCTCCTGTGTGCAGACTCACGCCTGTCATTTTCCCGTCAGGGCTGGGCTGCATTTGCCATGCCAAGTGGATCGGTTCCCTATACTTTAGTTCTGTGGTTTCTTCCGCATTTAATTCGTTTGTACATACAACGGACATGCTGCTATTGTGTGCCTGGTTCTGGGTGACCGTGGCAGCAGTCGGACTGGGAGCCTTACTAGATATTACAGTTCCTGAACAATGAGTTCCGTGGTTCCAGGCTGCAGGGGTAAGTGGGCGTGCTACTGTGAACCTCAGCCATTCTGAATCTTTGATGCGAGAAGCAGTAGCCACCCGGGCCTTGCCAACCTCTCTCCTTTTGCTCTGCTGTGAGCCTGAGGCTCCACACCCCTTGTGTCTCAAGGGTGTCCCTGTGCTTTCCTCCCAGACGGGACACCATTTTTCCCGCATGAGGCTCTGCAGAAGATCCCCTTCCCCCGTGCCCAAGGCACTGGGTGAAGGCCGAGCCCCATTCCGGAGTCCTGGCCCAAGGGCCACCTACCTACTCTCCATATTCAGCCATCAACCGTGCAGTCAGAACTGCGCATCTGCTTGGCTCTGATTACAACAGGCTGTGTGATGCTGAGCCTCAGCCTTGAGCTTGGAAACAGGGTTGCTGAAGCCCAGGGCTCAGGGACCCCTTCCAGGCAAACACTGGGACGTGTTCAGAGGGTTGGATACTCATTACGTCCCTTTTTAATTAATGTTTTTGGGTTAAATTTCTTTTTAAGCAAAGAAGATAATTCTCTGCTTCTTGAATATATAGTGCACAGAATGAAATTAGGTCAAAGACATGTCTTTGGGACCCAGAGGATAAGCTTTCAGATATATGTGGGCAGACTGTGATTATATATATATATATATATATATATATATATATATATATATATATATATATATATATGAATGGCTTCCAGACTTCCAGTCAAGATGGCTGTATAGACAGACATGGCTCACCTCTTTACACAACCACATCAAAATTACAACTAAAATATACAACAATCATCACTCAGGAGCATGAGAAATTGAGCTGAATGGAGGCCTTGACAGCTATGGAATTAAAGAATCCACATCCACCCAGATTGGTAGGGGGGATGCAGATGAAAACAGGCTGATCCCATATCCACGTGTGGTGGATAAACATCCAGGAGGGATATCTTAGGAGTGAGGAGTCCCAGCCCCACACCAGGCCCTCCAGCCGAGGGTTCCAGTGCCAGGAAGATAAGTCCCCACAACTTCTGACTGCAAAAACCAGTAGGAATTGAGTTGATAGAAGAAACTTCTGGAGCCCCAAACAGTGCTTAAAGAACCCACACATGGACTCATCTACTCAGACTCACACCCTCTGAGCTTCAGCACTGTGGTAGTTTGAAAGAGACCAGTGGCACACAGGGAGAAACTGAGGTGTCTGGCTTAAGGGGAACAGGGGCCATTGTCCCTTTGCTAAGCCCTCCCCCCACAGAGCTGGTAAGCTGGTGTCATATCTGAGACTCCATCAACTGGGCTAACACTGTTTGCCTAGCCTTAGACTCCACCCCACCCAATTTACAGGCCCGCCTTAGCTGCTTTTCCATAAGAATGGCTGGCCTGGGCTCCTAACTCCTATCAGGCAAGCAATAGCTGCCTTCAGTGAGCCCTAGCAACAGCCAGATTAGATTCACAGGTTGGCTTCACCTGGGACTCGCCCAGCACAAGCATCAGCCATCTCAGATTACAGCTCAGGCAGGGTGGCCCCAGGCAAAACACAGGTGGGGGCTGACCTTGGTCTGTACCACCTGGGAAACCCCAGGGCAAGCACACCCAGTGGACAACTACAGACCACATCAGAGCACCACCACCCTGCCCCTGCACAGCTGATCCTCCACGGAGGGTGGAAATTGGTGGTCAGTGGTCATAGCCAATCCCTACAGCTGACTGACCTGGGTAGATCCCTCTCATTGATCTGCCAAGAGCAGCCAATTCTTAACTATAAGAGGAGGATTTACTCAGCCCACATGAAGGGCCCACCTTGAGTACCCAGCTTGGGTGATAGTGGAGGCTGTGCCACTGGACCCTACAGGACACCTACTACAATTGGCCACACTACCAAGACACAGAGTCAAAGCAGCTCTACCCAATACATAGACACAAACACAGGGAAGCTGCCAAAACAAGGAGATAAAGAAACATGGCCCAAATGAGAGAACAGGTCAAAACTCCAGAAAAGAGCTAAATTAAATGGAGATAAGCAATCTATCAGATGCAGAGTTCAAAACACTTGTTATAAGGATGCTCAAGGAACTTAGTGAGGACCTCAGCAGCGTAAAAAAGATCCAGTCAGAAAAGAAGGCTACACTAATGCCCTGGCTGGTGTAGCTCAGTGGACTGAGCACGGGCTGCGAACCAGGCATCGCAGGTTCGATTCCCAGTCAGGGCACATGCCTAGGTTGTAGGCCATGTCCCCCAGCAACCGCACACTGATGTATGTCTCTCTCTCTCTCTCTCTCTCTCTCTCTCTCCCCCCCTCTATTACTGTCTCTAAAATCAATAAGCATGTTCTTGGGTAAAGATTAAAAAAGAAAGAAAATTGGAACCTAACTTTAAAAGTAACACAAAACATCTCAGATCCAAAGGTAAGAACAAATCTATAAAACTATATAACAAAACACAAGTAAAACATAATAATCTTGAATTGGCAAAACATTCTTAAACATGAAGTCAAAAGCACAAGCAAGAAAGAAATTGAACACTACCTCAACCCAAACCCTAACACCAAACCCAACCATAAGCTCTAACATTAAACCATATACTCAACCCTAGCCCCAGCCCAAACCTGCACCCCACACTGTAACCCTAACTCTGACCCTGGTCCCTACCCTAACCCAACTTGAATCCTAACCTGAATCCAAACCCCAAACTGGACTCTGACACTAACCTCAAAACGGAACCTGAAGTTAAACTTGACCCTTCACCCCAAGCCCAAACCATCTGACACAGACACTGCCGCTGGTCTACATGCTCAGGATGTGCCCCTTGGAGGGACAGGCAACTCTGAGAAGCCCTTCCATCTGTCTCTGCCCAGAGGAGGTCCCCAGATCTCGAGCATCGACCTTTTGGTCTCTTGGTTCTTTTCATCTTGAATTTTCAAAGCCCCAGTTTGCCTGTAAGCTCAACAGTCCTCATGAAAAACGGTATTTATCTCTCAGTGTCCCTGCTCTACCTCATTGTAGGTAAGTAACTATTGCAAGTTTGAAGGCATTTCTGAATTGACATACACATCTAAAGAATTTTGCTTTAAAAACTAAACTGAAAATATTTCTGACATACTAAAGCATAGAGTACAACTTAGCACACACACATCTCATCCCCTAACTTAGGGATCTCATGAACTTACACTCGGAGGAAAACACTGCCCTTTGGTTGGCTTATCAGTTTTTATAACTTTATGATTTTATACTGTTTCCAATATTACAAAACACCATACATTACATATGTTATTGTTTTAAAGCTTAAACGACATGTAGCAGTATAATAATCTAAACATTACATGTAATGTCTAAAAAGTTTCATAAATGGACAATGCATTGATTTTACTTCCTGTTCACTCAGCAAAATGGGGACTAAATATATCCCTCAGGCCACTGATAACCTTGTGACTCTGGATGCATATAAATGAATCTTGTCGTGAAGACAAACACTAAGGATCGTTTAATTTACTTTGATGAAAAAATATTCTCCTCCTACTATTGATGAAATTCATTCTGGAAATTCTGTTCTCATTTTTCATCAGCACGAAAGGACAGATGGTCGGGTAACATGAAGCAATGAAGTTATTAACATTCTCCAGTTGCCAATTCCTCTGATTTCCAAACTGTGGATAAACAGTAAGGAAGCTGTTGGTCCAGTAAAAGAAAATGAAACAGCAAACCAGCACGAGGATGACGTGGGTGGCTCTGTGTTCAGGAGAGCTTCGTGAGGAGCGGACCCTACTGCGGACGAGCCGAGCTACTCTGTGGTGTCTGGAAAGGACAGTCACCATGTAGATGCTACTGCAGGCCATTAGGGAGAGAAAGAACAAATCCTGAATGAGCACTGTACTGAGAAATGTCATGGCCACCTGGTGATCATATGTACTGAGCTTGCAAAAAGGACTATAATACCCAGATGTAACATCAGTGGTATTCCTATTGGCCACAACTTTTAAGATAATCTCAGAATAGATGACCATGCTGATGATCCAGCAGGAAAATATGGAGGGTTGAATGAGTGCAGAGATGTTGTTCTTGAGCCAGGCGCATCTACGACTCCTTATAGCAATGGTCACGGCCTGGAACGTGCTCTGGAGGGAGGTGGTGTACAGAGAAATACTCTGGGCAACTCTCTGAATGTAGAGAACTGCTTTACACCCAGTGTCGCCTAGCTCAGGCCTCGTTCCAAAGTAGCTAATTATACTTGGAACCCCTCTGAATAGGAGGGTCAGGGTGTTAGCCAAAGTTAAGTGGGCAAGGATCCCATCAGCAGGCTGCTTCTTACGGGGCAGAACAAACAAGGTGTGCATGTATAAAGCAAACAGCAAGGAGTTCCCCAGGAAACCAGTGCCGGTCTGAATGGCCAGGACAATCCCAAACAGGGTGTCTCTGGACATCACTGTGTGTCTGTCTCTCTTAGATCTTCCAGCCAAGGACAGCACATTCTGTGGACAAATCATTTGACTATGAATGTAAACATTAAAAACAATTAAGACTGAGAAGTAGTTTCAAGTTTCAGGGACATATAAATGTAAAGGGGGTGTAATAACAAGTTCTGTGGAAAAGGAAGTTATTTGTCAGAAACATAACTTCAAATTCAGGTATGCAGATGGATTAGAGTTTGCAAGAGAATTTAACAAAAAATATAGTAGATTTTTTTTTTTAAAGATTTTATTTATTTATTTTTAGAGAGGGAAGGGAGGAAGAGAGAGAGAGAGAGAGAGAGAGAGAAACACCAGTGTGCGGTTGCTGGGGGACATGGCCTGCAACCTAGGCATGTGCCCTGACTGGGAATCGAACCTGCGATGCCTGATTCGCAGCCCGCGCTCAATCCACTGAGCTACACCAGCCAGGGCTAAAATATAGTAGATTTTTTAAAAAAGATCGTATTTACTTATTTTAGAGAGGGGAAGGGCAGGAGAGAGAGAGGGAGAGAAACATCAGTGTGTGGTTGCCTCTCATGTACCCATGTTGGGGACTTGGCCTGGACCCCAGCCATGTTCCCTGACTAGGATAGGAACGGTGACCCTTTGGTTTGCAGGCAGGTGTTCAATCGACTCAACCACACCAACCAGGGCTAAAGGATAGCAGACATAAGCATTAAAAAATGAGGAAGAAAAAGAATAACAATTATACTCCTGAAAATGTGGGACAGTAGCAAACATCTTAGAGACAGCAGAAATACTGTGAATAGCAGGAAAATGGACTGGTATATGACACAGAAGCAGAAAACTAGGACAATGAAGAAAATGACATGTAATTACTGGTAAGGAAAAGGATTATTTGCATACCTGAATGAAATGAAACACTGTGGAGCATGTAAACTAGGCCCTGAAAACCAGTGAACAAACCGGACAGAACGTGCAGACAAGGGGGAGAAGCAAGGACGGCAGACAGAGCCTGGTGAGACGAGCCCCCGTGTGGGGAAGGCCCCGGAGGGCTGGTCAGAGCGGGAGCCCGGGGCAGATCAGGGCACTGGCACGTAATGGGTTCCAGTCTGCCGTCCCGTGTGTGTGAGTGAAATAATAGACTCACAAAAAAGGTCTCAGTTCTATGTTGGGAGATTTTTTGAAATCAAGGTAAAGAAGAAAACTGGAAATAACCATGAACACAAGCACAAATGTAAGAAAGAGAAAAGAAAACTTTAAAAAATGGGAAATTAACCAGTAAAAAAGAAAACAATAAATGAACAACAAATTCTTGAAGCTGGTATTTCAAAGCAGCCTGATTGTGCATAAGAGTGAATACAAAGAAGGAAGCTGACACAGAGGGGCACACAGCTGTAAGAGTGGGTTCACACTGGAATGGTGAGAAGAAAACGAGGGGCAGAAACTCTGGAAAACACTCACCATCGCCTTGCCCCCCTGAGCCGCCACTCACAGCAGCTTCCTCACCACAGCTGGTCTCCGAAGGCAGGCCCGTGCAGGGGGCTCGCTCTCAGCTGTGCTGCAGGGCACAGCAGGAATCGGGGTTATGAGGAGGGGGCTGAGTGACTTCATCTCCCTCTGGGCACCAGCCACTTTGTTATCCAAGCTGGAAATTGCCTTGTGTACAGTGACTCAGCCTGGCATGTCCACAGGAACCTAGCTGCTGTCCCCAGTGCAGTGTGTCCCCTGTTGAGTTATTAGGGTCAGCAATTACAACTCTGCCATCTCCTCCTGAGCTGACACATGGTCTCTGGGTGGAGATAAGTGCTAAATTATTCCTCGGGGTCCCGGAGCAATGACGGGAAGCTCATCAGAAGTTCATGCTCCCTGCTAACAGTGACAATTTTCAGTGTGACACTGGCCACAGGGCAGCAGCCCTGAGCTGGGTGCTGACTGGCTGCTCAGGGCTCAA
>PVIA01003729.1:0-61237 GCA_004024845.1 Tonatia bakeri
TGTCAGTTGATTTCTCAAAAGAGACCTTGCAAGAAAGAAGGGGCTAGAAAGAAGTATTCCAAGTCATGAAAGGCAAGGACCTACATCCAAGATTGCTCTATGCAGCAAAGCTTTCATTTAGAATGGAAGGGCAGATAAAGTGCTTCTCAGATAAGGTCAAGTTAAAGGAGTTCATCATCACCAAGCCCTTATTTTATGAAATGTTAAAGGGACTTATCTAAGAAAATAAAGATAAAAAACATGTATAGTAAAATGACAGCAAACTCACAATCATTAACAACCACACCTAAAACAAAACCAAAAGAAACTAAGCAAACAACTACAACAGGAACAGAATCACAGAAATGGCGATCACATGGAGAGTTAGCAACAGGGGAGTGAGAGGAGGAAAGAGGGGAAAAAGGTACAGAGAATAAGTAGAACAGATAATAGGTAGAAAATAGACAGGGGGAGGGCAAGAATAGTATGGGAAATGTAGAAGCTAAAGAACTTATGACACATGGACATGAACTAAAGGCGGGAATGTGGGTGGGAGAGGGTGTGCAGAGTGGAGGGGAATGAAGGAGGGAAATGGGACAACTGTAATAGCATAATCAATAAAATATATTTTAAAAGTTATCAATAGCTGCATACTAAGTGTGCAATAGCCACATGATACTAGTGGCTACCATAATCAATAACTCAGGTCTATACTACATAAAGAGACAGTTCTCAAAAAATAAAGTAAAATCCCTGTCATATAATGAGCATCTTAAAAGTTAACCTCATAACTGATAAAAAATACTGATTCAAATAAGATATTTTCACCCATCAAACTGACAGTGTGCTTTTTTTAAAAGTGATAATGCTGAAAGATAAGGGATTCATTGACTTTATGATGCATCTCTGAGTACAAGGAAAGGATTAGGGTACAGAGGTAAGTAAAATATATAAGGTCCTCATTTTTTACATATAACATAAATTATAGACTAAATTAAGCTGTTCTCACATTTTTTATTACTTGGCTGCTCTTACTTTTTGGTATTTAAAGTCCTGTTATAGGGTGTCATCCACCCTTAAAATGTTACTCCAAATATTTCGGGCTTAGACATATACATGTTATAATTTTCTAAATAACCACACATTTTTAAAACAAACTATTTACATAACATTTAAAATCAAAACTAATTGCATGGGTGGGAGTGGAGGTAGAAGAGAGTATGGAGGGATAATGGTAATAGGAAAAATACATACATACATACATGGAATAATAATACAAATAAAATAAAAACCAAAGCAGTCATCTGAAATATCTCTGCACTCATTTCCCAGTTATCTCTATTAATCTTATTATTCTAAAGTGTTATTTCAGTGCTATTAATCTTTTAATATATGTACAGAAAAAAGCATGTAAGTTCAATTGTCACAAAAATGAACAACACCTCAAACCTCTTATTCTCCCTTCTAGTATTTTTGCAGCACCCCGAAGGTTAACCATGATCCTGACTTCTAACCACATATAGTAAAACTACACAACTTTACTGGCATACATAAAGAATATGATATACTATAAATCAGTTGCAAAATATTTTGCAGAATAAAATTATATTAAATTCTTGGGAAATAAACTATAATATGGTGAAACTGAAAGTTTTATACACTGTATTTATAAATATACTTGTAGACTTTAAGAGCAATTTTAGGTTCATAGAAAAACTGAACAGAAAGTACAGTTTTTCCCAGATATGCCTCCTGCCCTTACACATACAATTTTTTTAAATATTTATAATTAATATATACTTTTAAAAAACACAGTGAATGATAACAATTCAAATTATTAAAAGCCATTATTTTTTAAATGACGAAAGTTTTTAAAATGCTGTAACAGGAACATGTTAGTTTCACAACACAGAAAAAAGGGTCTTGGAATATTCCTTCCAGTTCTTTATAAGTAAAGTTAAATGGCTCGAATGAAGGTAAGGTGAAGGTCTGAGGTCATTATATCAAAAACCTCTATAGAGGCGACGAGGCTCCTGTCAGGGTGGCAGTAGAGGTAAATGCAGTACTTGAAACCTCTCACAACCACATCAAAATTATAGCTAAATTCCAGAACAACCATCATTCAGAAGACTGAAATCTAGCTAGAGAGAAGTCCTATGACTAAAGATATAAAGAAGCTATATGGAGACTGGCAGGAGGGGTGGAGAAGTAGAATAGGCTGGCCCCACACCCATACATGACAGTTAAAAATAGGAAGGAGTATCTCCTCTGTGGAGGACCCCCAGAGGAGCAAGGGGTTCTGACCCAACATCAGAACCCTCAGCCCAGGGTCCTAGTGCCAGGAAGAGAAGTCCCCACAACTTCCGGCTGTGGAAACCAGAGGGGATTGTGGTTGAGTGAAACAGAGGCTCCTGGAGTCCCAGGTGTTCCTGTTAAACAGCCTAAATATGGACTTTCTCGGACTCACTCGCTCTGAGCTCGTGTTGCCAGAGCTCTAAAGGAACCAGAGAAACACGAGGAGGAAATAAATTGTCTAACTCAAGGCAAGGGCTAGAGGAGCAGCTTTCTCCCAGACAGAAGTATTGGCAGAGATGCTGTTCCTTTGCTGAGCCCTCCCCCAACAGAACTGGCAGACAGGTGCCATATCTGAATCTCCATCAACCTGGCTAAGACTGTTCTCCCTGCCCTGGTGATTCCCTGAGGCCCTGCCCCACCCAATTTGTCAGTCCACCCAAGGTATTTCCAGTGGCTTTCCCATACAAATGACTTCTCTCGGCACATGCTTTGAACTTGCCTAAAATCTCTCAAACAAGCAGCATCTGGCCTCAGTATACCCCATACCTCTTGCTAAGTGGCTCTGAGCATGGCCCCAAGCTGGCCCCTTGGCAGCCAGCCTCAATTCGAAGCTTGACCTCTCCCAGGGACCCTCCAAGCCTAGCACAAGTAGCAGCCATCTGCAGATCAGCTCATGCCGAGGGTCCCCGACAGGGCATGGGAAGTGACTGACCTTGTGCCTCCAAGGAGGCCCCAGAACCAGTGCACTTGGTAGACAGCTTCAGACCATACTGGATTACAAGCCTATTACCCACACGAGTGAAAAACTCAAGGGGTGGACTTGTAGCACCAAAGTCTCACTGAAGCGAGTCCTGCTCCATGGGGTCAAGCCCTATACAGCAGCTCTTCCGCTGCAGTCGGTCCTTACAGCTGATGGACCTGGGTGTCAATCCCTCCCAGCAACATGCCAGCAATAATTAAGGCTCAACTACAATAGGATATAGTGCACACAGCTCACACAAGGGTGCATCTGAAGCACCCAGCTCACGTGACTGTGAGGGCTGTACCACTGGGCCCTACATAAAGCCACTGTATTAAGTACAAGAGACATAGCAGCACTACCTAATACATAGAAACAAACAGAAGAAGCCTAAATGATGACACAAAGAAACTGATCCCAAATAAAAGAATGGGAGAAATCTCCAGAAAAAGAACTAAATGAAATAGAAGCAAGCAAACTACCAAATACAGAGTTCAAAACAATGGTTATAAGGATGTTCAAGGAACTTAATGAGAATTCAACAGCATAAAAAAGAACGTGGAAACCATGAAAGAACCAGTCAGAAATGAAGGATATACTAACTGCAATGAATAAATTACAGGAAATTAACAGTGAAGTAGGTGAAGAGGAAAATCAAATCAGCAATTTGGAATATAAGAAAGCAGGAAAAAAACCAATTATAACAGCAAAAATTTAAAAAATCCATAAAAATTAGGATAATATAAGGAGCCTCAAAGACAACTTCAAGGGTTATCAACATGTGCACCATAGGGAGTGCTGGAAGAAGAGAAAGAACAAAATGAAAACCTATTCAGGAAAAAAAAAGTGACAAGAGCCCTGGCCAGGTGGCACAGGTGGTTAGAGAATCATCCCATACAACAAAAGGTTGTGGGTTTGATTCCTGGTTAGGGCACATACCTAGGCTGCAGGTTCAATCCCTGGTCAGGACGTATACAGGAGGTAACCAGTTAATATTTCTCTCTCACACAGATGTTCCCTGCCTTTCTCTCTCTCTCATTCCCTCTTTCTCTTTCTCCCTCCTCCTGCACTCTTTAAAATAAAAAATATATATATACATCCACAGGTGAGGATTAAAAATAATGACGACAGAAAACTTCCCTAACCTGGTGAAGGATATAAACACAATTTCAGGAAGTGTGGAGTCCCAAACAATATGAACACAAAGAGACCCACACCAAGACACACCAATTAAAAAGCCAAAGGTTAAAGACAAAGAGAGAATCTTAAAAGCAGCAAGAGAAAAACAGTTAGTTACCTATAAGGGAGTTCCCATAGGACTGTCAGCTGATTTCTCAATAAAAACTTTGCAGGCTAAATGGGATTGGCACAAAATATTCAGAGTGATAAAAATCAAGGACCTATAACCAATATTACTCTGCCCAGCAAAGCTATCATTTAGAATAGAAAGACAGATAAAGACCTTCCCAGACAAGAAAATGCTAAAGGAGTTATTTCATCACCACCAAACCCAGTATTATAAAAAAATGTTAAAGGGTCTTAAGAAATAGGGAGAAAAGATTTAAAAAATGAATAATAAAGTCATAATAAATATCAACAATTACTTTAAATGCAAATGGATCAAATTCTTCAATCAAAAGACATCCGGTGTTTGAATGGATAACAAGACTCTTACATATGTGGTTTACAAGAGACTCACTTCAGATCAAAAGATACCCACACACTGAAAGTAAGAAAGGGATTAAAACATATTTCATGAAAATGGAAACATAAAGATAGGGTAGCAATACTTAAAACAGACAAAATAGACTTTAAAACAAATGCTACAGCAAATAGACCAAAAGGGATTAGTAACTTCACTGCTAGGTATTTATCCAAAAAAACAAAAACAGTAAATCAAAAAGACATATACATCCATATTTACTGCAGCATTATTTAAGATATGGAAGCAACGTGTCTATCAATAGATTAATGGGTAAAGAAGCAGTGGTTCATGCATACAATGGAAAACGATTCAGCCATAAAAGAGAATGAAATGTATAACAACATGGATGGACCTAGAGGGCATTATGCTAAGTGAAATAAATCTGGCAGAGAGAGACAAATGCCAGGTGATTTCACTTAATATGTGGAATCTAAAAAACAAAATAAATAAAGAAGCAGAACACAAACAGACTCACAGGTAGAGAAAACATTTTGACAGTTGCCAGATATGGCAAGGGTTGGAAAGTTGGGTGAAAAAGGTATTTAGAAATACAAATTGGTAATTACAGAATAGTCATGGGGCTGTCAAGTACAGCATAGGGAATATAGTGAATAATATAATAAATATATATGGTGTCAGATGGTTACTACATTTATTAGGATGATCATTTCTTAAGTTATATAAATGTCTAATCATGGGGTTGTACATCTGAGACTAATAGAACACTGTACAACAACTGAAATTTAAAATTCAAAAAATGTTTTAAAATATCCATAGAAACAAAAACAATGGCATAGCCAAGACAAGAACAGTGACTGACAACATAATTGCAATTATCTCCCACCACACACCCAAAATGTTCTAAGTAAATGAGCAAACACATACCACCCATATACACCTAATAAAAAACCACTTCTGTGGCACAATTGCTGTCTGAAACTATATACCTGTCTAGGTCTTTCAATTTACCTTTTACTCTTCCTGGAAATTTTTGTTTGTCAGAGCATATATTTTTTCAAAATCTAACTTTAAATTCTTCAATTAAGTTTTCTGTAATCATGTTACAAATAACAAAGATGTTACATTACATGTTACAGGTAAATATATTATAGCTACAAGAAAATGAGAAGCCTATAAGCTTGGAATATCAAGGTTCAAGTTCAAACTCTGTGAACATGAAAACTAATAAACTTTCAAATCTGTAGTGTCAGCTGTAAAATCAAGTTTATGTAAAGATTAAATAAGATATACAAAAGATTTTATAAAGATATAAGCCTTATGAATGTAGAATATTATCTACTGAATATATCCAGATAAACACAGATATCTACCAATAGTGAGCCATATAAACGTTTTTGGCCATGAGAAATCAGAACATCGTCTATAAAATCTCAAGTCAGCCACTACCACACTGTTAGGCATTCATACTTATAAAAGTCACCGCCAAATCTTTTCATGAGGAAAATGGCTCCCTGGCATCATGTTTACTGTAATATATTACCCTTTTAAAAAAAAACTGTCCTTATTCATTTCTTTTCATAACCAAAAATTTGTAGTTTTATCCTTTGTGGTCTATCTAAAGCCTGAGAAGAATTTCTAGGTCACTTTCCCATCACAATTCTCAGAATAAAAGTAAAAAATATTACACTATAAGGACAAGAAATTATGTTTTGAAAAAGTACAACTTGAAATAAGTACAATTTTATTTTAAAATAAAAAGAGGCACAGAGGGAAAACAGATGCAAATACACCCATGACATAGTTTGAACCTAAAGAGGCAAAAGAAATACAAGACAGAAAGAAAGGAGAAGGAATAAATGACTAAATCATTATCAACCCAGAACAAACTATAAATTATATATGTGGAAAAACACCAATGGGCTAAAGACCTACATTGTGTGCAAAAGTAAAGATATAAAAAAGAAAGCTTATTAAAATAATTTAAAACAAAATATAGCCCTGGCTGGTGTAGCTCAGTGGATTGAGCGCGGGCTGAGAACCAGGCATCAAAGGTTCGATTCCCAGTCAGGGCACATGCCTAGGTTGCAGGCCATGTCCCCCAGCAACCACACACTGATGTCTGTCTGTCTGTCTCTCTCTCTCTCTCTCTCTCTCTCTCTCCCCCCCTCCCTCCCTTCCCTCTCTAAAAATAAATAAATAAAATCTTAAAAAAAATTTGAGAAAGATTTAAAAAATATATAAACGGGATTTTCAAATATATGGTCAATTTATGATTTTACACCATATGCCATATGTGTTATCAATGTAATGTGTATTTCACCCACCCAATACATTTCTGTTGTGCACTTATGTGCAAGAGATAAAAATAAATAATAGGGTTGCACTAAAAAATCTTACAATTAACTAGATATAAGTTGAATCTTATTGTAAGTACCACCTTGGAAAACCAGCTCTGAAACAACAAAACCTTTTTTTCATCTGGTTGTAATAAAATCCACTAGACTCCACCAGTATAAAAGTCATCATAATAATATAAAGATAAAAATACATACACACACATACATATAAAAATATCAAATGTGCCCTGGCTGGTGTAGCTCCGTGGATTGCGCAAGAGCCTGGGAACCAAAGGGTCGCTGATTTGATTCCCAGTCAGGGCACATGCCTAGGTTGTGGGCCAGGTCCCCAGTGGGGGGCGTGCAAGAGGCAACCACACACTGATGTTTCTCTCCCTCTCTTTCTCCTTCTGTTCCCCTGTCTCTGAAAAATAAATAAATAAAATCTTTAAAAAAAAAGAGCTGAAGTTTAAAACGAGAAATACAATTTAGTCTTTTTGGCATGACAAAAATTTAAACTCTCATTATCATACTAATATTGATGACTTCAAAAACAGGAAATTACTCAAAACTAAAAAAACAGTAGTTGAGTATCATTTCATTTCTATTGTCTCAGCCATCAATTATCATTCCAGGTCAGAGAAGTGACAGCTATAATTTCTGACAGTTATTTACAGGCTTATTCTCATTTGCTCTATGCTAAGAAAATAGATCAGGTCCATTAGTATTATACTGTATAATATAGTAAGTAAGTTCTTGTTTCTCTAGCTCTATTATAGCAAATTTCATACTGTAACTGGTTAGTTATAAACATCTTTCTCTTTATCATCATCCCTCTCCCCACCAGTATACCACCTTGAGGATAGAGAAGGCTCTCTCCCTGAATGAATGTGTATTAGATACATGAAATAGGTCTAGTGATAGCATACATTATGACTTTCTCCCCTATGAGATGCTCTTGGTTGATTTCTGTTCATCTTTTCTTCTTTTCCTCTGCCATGCCATAACAAAGAAGGGAATTCTTAGACCATAAATCCTTCCAAGAGTGGTTCCTAAAATTATTTCCCCTTTCTAACTGTACTGTTATTTTTGACAAAAAGCTCTAAGATTTAATAAAGCTACTCCTTCGCTGGCTGGTGTGGCTTAGTGGATTGAGCACCAGCCTATGAACCAAAAGGTCCATGGTTCAATTCCCAGTCAGGGCACATATCTGGGTTGTGAGCCAAGTCAGGCCCCCAGTAGGGGGCGAGTGAGAGGCAACCACACACTGATGTTTCTATCTCTCTTTCTCCTTCCCTTCCCCTTTCTCTAAAAATTAAATTAAATATTTTAAAAACAAAAAATAAAGCTACTCCTCCAATAACATTAGGGATCCATGATTTTTCTGGATCTCAATAAAGGCAATCCCCCCACAAAAGATAATAGGCTAATTTCCTTTTTTATGTAGAACTCTTTTTATATAAAACACTCTTAAAACTTAATAGCTACAAAGAGTAAGAAAAATAAAAATAATAAAATTTAGTTTAAAAAATTAAAAGATACAAAATAGGAAAAAGTACAAATTTCAAAGAATGTCAAGGTCAAATAAACATTTAAAAGGTTCAACTTTATTAGTATTCAAAGAAATACAAATTAAAATAATAGGAAAATAATTTTTATTTATCAAGTTGACCAATTTTCTTAAAAATAATAATCACTGTTAAAAAAGGGTAAAAAAGCGAAATAGACATTTCTACACAATGATAACGAGTATAAACTGATACTTTTATTAGAGGGCACTTTAAAAATATGTTGAAAAGCATTAAAACTCATTATTCCTTTGATTCCACTGTTCCACTGCTAGGATTTCATTAAAAGGAAATAACCACATCTGCACAAATACACATGTACAAGGGTCCTCATCTCATATTATTTATAATAGTGAAAAACTGTAAATAACTTAAATGCTTAATATGGAGAATGGTTAAATAAATCTGAGTATATTCATAAATGAAAAATTATTAAGCCATCAAAAGTTGTTTGATTACAGTTAACATCATGGGAAAAACGTTCATGACATGTTAGAGGAAAACTGCAAGTTAATATATATAAATGTAAATCTATAAAAGGATCCCAAACCTGTCACATACATGTGTACATGCATACCTATATACACACAAACATACAGGGTGGGCAAAAGTAGGTTTACAATTTTGAGTATGCAAAATGGTTTATTCTTGTATTATTTTAAATTAATTATTGTATTATTTATTTGTATTACAATTGTAATACACACACATGCAGGGGTGGGGCAGAAGTAGATTTACAGTTGGTGGGAACACAAAACAGTTTATTCTTGTATTATTATTTATTGCATGTTCTTTTCCATAAGAACAACTGTAAATCTGCTTTTGCCCCACCCTGTATATATGTATACATACACAGAGGGATGTTAAAACAAGGGAAATGTTTAAAAGGTTATATAAGAGTTAGACTTCCAAGTCCACCTACCCTCAACCCAAACAGTCTAGTAATCTTTTCAATCTCATACCTTAAGGCACACATGGTATTTTCATTTTCTGGAAAAAATGAACAGACTCAGGTTCCCTAGGCAAGGCAAAGGTTAGAGCTCAAAATAAGCTGACTGTACTTTCCTAATATGCTTAAACTGAATTAAATCAGGTAATTAAAGAAAAAAACTTTTGGAGATGAAACATACAATGGCAAAGTCAAAAAACTTAATTAAAAGCTTGGAAGACAGTTGAAATAACTGTCCAAAATACAGAGCAACAAGGTAAGTAGTGGAAAACAGCAGAAAATAAGATGACCTAACGGATCTATCTGCAGGAGATCTAATATCAAATTAACTGAAATTTCAGAAAAAAACATAATTTTATAGGGAATAAAACTATATTTTAAAACACATTAAAAAATATTTTCTCTTTAAACATCAGTTTCCGAAATGAAGATTCCGTCAAAGCATGGAAGTCACCACCATAGTCCCCTTCCCACACACACACCAGACACACCATCATGAAATTTCATTACACTGAGGATATAAAAAGATCTTAAAAACCTCCAGACTTAGGGATAGGGAGGTGGAAGAGAACACGTATAAGAGATCAGATAACAGTGTGGAACTGGATTCGTCAATGTTAACAGTAGATGATAGAAAGCAATACAACAGGGCCTTCAAAATTCTGAATGAAAACAATTTTTAACCCCAAATTCTACAATCTGCCAAACTATCAAGTATGAAGGAAGATATTTTCAGACAAGCAAGTTTAAAAATTTTTACCAAACATGCATCAGCATCATTTCTTAGGAAGTTACTTGAGGGTGTGCTCATGTAAACTGAGCACAGAGGAAGACATGAGAACAAGGAATCAGGACTCAGCACAAGAAAGCACACTGGAAAACATCAGTATGAAAGCTATGCAGCTGGCTCAAAAAAATAATCAACCAGCTCATATCAAAGTACAAGAACAGAGCACTGTGAAACAAGATTTCCAGGGATAAAGAGGAATTGCCAGATTAACTCTTATCACAGAACACAGAGAACAAGGCAGAAAAATGAAGCAATAGGTATACATATAAATGAAAAAGAGAGGCAATTGTTAACTATATGAAAATGAAGAAGCTCATACAAAAAGAATCTCTGATCTGCATTGAATAGCAAGTCATAACAAGCACTGATTATTGTTTTAACTAAGGTTATTATTGAGAAAGGTTCAGGTTACGGTTATGAAATTATTGAAAGAAATAGAAAAGAGGCCAGGTTGTTTTTAAAAGTGCTAAATTCTTATTTATATTAACAAGAATGCAGTATACGTCTAAAAATGATCAACCCCCCAAAAAGGTAATATGAGCATGTTATTCAGAAAGGTGAAATTAAAGGATGAGAAGCAAAAGAGTTACTAAGGAGAAATAAAAGAGCTTGGGTCCAGGAATGGACAGAGTTAGGACCATTTCTAACTATAAACCTTTCAGCATTGTTTGATTTTTTTTTAATTAAATTTTATTTTATAATTCACAAAGTCATGGTCTTCCTCCCCAAAACCCAAAACTCCAGTCTAAACACACACACACAAACACACACACACACACACACACACCCCAGATAAATCCCAATTGAGGGACATTTTACAAATTCCCAGACCAATACTCCTCAAACTGTCAAAGTCACCAAAAGCAGGCACAGTCTGAGAAACTGCCATAGCCAAGAGGAGCATAAATAGACATGATGACTAAATGCAATGTGGTATCCTGGTGAGCATCCTTAAACCGAGAAAGGACATTAGGTAAAAATTAAGGAAATCTGAAAGAAGTATGGTCTTTAAGTTAATGATAATGTATCAGTATCAGTTCATTAATTATGACAAATATATTACACAAATGTAAAATTTTAATAAAAGGAGAGTGAGTATAGAGTTTTGGGGGAACTCTGGAACTTTTCTGTAAATCTAATATTATTTTAAAAGTAAAAACTTACTAAAATTTATATTTATATGAATTTATAAAGGTAAAAACATAATTAAAAGAAATACACAAGATTCACACAGGTGTGTACATATGCATATAAATTTAACACTATGTAATGGACAGAGATTAAGTAAACCTCTGTCCATTAAATCTCTGTTAAGTGAAAAGAGCAAATTATAGGAAAATACACATAGTATATTTAGGTCTTTAAATATAAGCCATATAGTCTTTTTTCTATGTGTATGTGTATGAAGTCTGTCCGGAATAATATAACGAAAATAGTTTGTGTGACATTAATGTAACCTGGCAGCCAAGGAGAGTGGACTGGAATGCACATGTGTGAACAATGGCCACTTCACTGTAGTAGTAAGTGGGGGCACCAGACGCCGTTGAAGGAGCCTGTGTACTGTGTAGCCATCACATTCAAAATGACTGAAAAAGTAGAGCACACTGCAATGAGAATCTGCATCAAGTTTTGTGTTAAGCTTGAATATTCCTCCTCAGAAACTATTTGGATGATTCAGAAGGCCGCAGCTATGGGCAACTGGTGATTGGCAGCTTCATCACAGCAACGCACCCACTCACACATCACATCTCAGGAAGAGTTTTTTGGTAAAACATCAAATCACCCAGGTGACTCAGCCCCCCCACCCCCCCCAGAGTCCAGGTTTGATGACTTACAACCTCTGGCTTTTCCCAAAACTAAAATCACCTTTGAAAGGGAAGAGATTTCAGACCATTGACAAGATTCAGGAAAATACAATGGGGCAGCTGAGGGCAACTGGGAGAACTGTGTGAGGCCCCAAGGTGCCTACTTTGAAAGGGACTGAGGCATCATTGTCCTATGTACAATGTTTCCTGTATCTTCTTCAATAAATGTCTCCATTTTTTCATATTATTTGCCTGAATATCTTCTGGACAGACCTCGTACATTCTAAAAATCATGGTATTTAATTGTAAAAAATTCTAAAAGTAGTACTTTATGTATTTTCTATTAAATTAACACTCTAAACTTAATATACAGGGGCTTCCACCTCTAGCCATGATGCAGTAATAAGGACCTTCTGGACAGACCTTGTAGTTCCACAATAAGACAAGGAATAATGTAGAAATGGGTTCCAGAAACTGGAAAAAAAGAAGAAAACCCTTCCTTCCTAATTAAGAGATGGCTGAGATCTGACAAACATGAGGCAGACAGGAACTCTTACCTTTGCAACAGCATAAATGAACCTAGAGATTATCATGCTGAGAGAAATAAGCCAGTCAGAGAAAGACAAATACCATATGATCTCACTTACATGTAGCATGTAATGAACAAAACAAATTGATGAACAAAGTAAAACCAGAGGCGAGTATACATGGAATACATTGACAGATCTCAGAGGGGAGGGGGTGGGGGAGGAGGGTCCCCAGAAGAGATTAGCCAAAGAACATATATGTGTATAAAGCATAGCCCAAGGACACAGACAACAATGTGGTAAAGGCCAGGATGGGGTGGGGGGATACAGGGGCTGGATGGAGATAGGCAAGGAGCTTATACTAACTGATCTCTGAAGACCCCTTTTCTTTTGCAATATTCACTGATTCTATATTTCTATTTTATTTTTATTATTTTTAAAAAGATTTTATTTATTAGTTTTTAGAGAGAAAAGAGGGAGGAAGAGAGGGAGAAACATCAATGTGCAAAAGATACATTGATTGGTTGCCTCTTGCACTCCCCCAACTGGGGACCTGGCCTGCAACCCAGGCATGTGCCCTGACTGGAAATTGAACCAGTGACCTTTCGGGTCACAGGCTGGTGCTCAATCCACTGAGTCACACCAGCCAGCATTTTATGTTTCTATTTTATAATGGGAAAAACTTAGTACAAAGACTCATACAGTAACAACTTCCCATATTTTGTACAGTAATGCAAAAATGTTCTGCCTACAGATATTATGAGAAAATTTAAACTGTACAATACTTACCTCTCTTATGATTTGGGAATAAATGGGTTGCTTTCACTAACACACTCAAGCACCACTCCAACCCCAAAGGAACAGAATGTTGAAAATAGGACAGTTTAAGACAGCTGGGGATTAAGAAACCTTAAATGTACTCTAATACAGTGGAAATAGCTGAGGCTTTGTACTTAGACATGTTTAAGTTCAAATTCCACCTTTGCCACTAACTGACCAACTGACACAAAACAAGTTACTTAACTGTTTTGACAGATAAGAATACTGAGGTATTCTTAGACAAAGATAATAGCACTTATATTTAATATTTTTATGAGGATTAAAGGATATAAATGCATTATTTTCAACACTATGCCCAATATATAATAGATATTTGACAAACGTATTATTATTAAACACAAAAAGAAGAATTCTATTAGGAAAGCATCTAGTAACATGCATACTGGCAAAATAGTATAGCAATAGTAGTCACAAAAACACAGAAAGAAGAGTAACGGAAAACAAAAAATAAATACATATATACCTACATGAAAGCCAATCCAGGCACAACATGGAAAAAATGGTTTGGGCTCCCTCTCCTGCCATTATTAAAAATTTCAGGTCAGGTTTTCCTCACTGAGCTACCAAGGAAAGATCTGCCTCTAAAACAGAAGTACAATTACTTCTGCTTTCAGTATATTATAAAATCAAGACATGAAGTAGAGACATTATACAGAATTAAATCACTGCAGTCATTGAGTCTTCTACTATAGTTATCATGTAAAATGTGACTCACATTCAACCTGGGACATTCTAGATCTCTAAATCAACATTATACAATTATACAATTTAATTAAAATTCTAACATATAATGAAAACTGTAAATCATATAGTTCTTTCTGATTAATGATAACAATATATGTGGGAACCACTGCTCTTGTTTTAACTCCCAATTATATTTTTCCATACAACCAATTAAAATTCTAAATTTTAAAAACATTTATTTAGCTAGTATCACTGTGTCACTCTCATATAGGTGCTTCATCTATTTTTAGTTCAATTTAGAATATGCTCTAAGTGAAATTTTACTAAACAAATATATCTATTAACATTGGGAACCATCTTGCCTGGTTTCAGGAGCTGTAACCTCACCAACGGGTGAGAAGGTCCCATGGCTAGGGCTAAGTAAAGCAACCCTGGGACCATAAGCCACTAAGGAGACAAAACGTATCCTCTCAGCAGGGGCACAGCCTCTGTCCCCCTTTACTTCATCCTGCTTGGCCTGGGCAGATGAGTGGTTAGCCAATGACGGGTAAGATTCCTCAAGGAAGGAACAACCTAAGACAGGCACAGTCTTGAAGGGGCCATCAGGGAAGGACTTAGGGGACTATAGAGAAGGGACAAAAGACCCTTACCCCTCGGCTTTGTCATAGCCTGGGTCCTCATTCTACCCATAAAGTCTCCTAATCCCTTGGCAGCCTTGCTACCCCCACCTGACTCAAGCCTGAAACAATGCCAGAAGTGGGTGCAGCCCTGTGCTAGAAGGGGTGGTTCCTAGAGGCAATCAGACCTGCGAAAGAATGCATTAAATCCTGTGAAAAGATGCTTTGTTAAGAATGCCCTCAAGTCAATGTATACTAAATATTTAGGGTCCAAGCACAAAATGAGTTTGTTTCCCCAGATTTTATGGCTGATTGGCATCACTCTGTCTACTCAGACCCTGACTCAAAAGGATCCTCCTGGTCCCAGAATGTTATCTGTAAACCATATCTCCTTTCTTTGATATGTATTACTATGTAAGCTAAACTCAATAAAAGCCCAAGGAAAAAGGTGCTCAGGGCTCTTCTCCTCTGAGAGATTAGCCAGCCTTTTCTCCCCAAGCAGATCATGTCTTGGTAGTCTTATTCTCATCCCCAGCGGCTGGGAGAGCTCTACAGGATGAAGTTCTCTCACATATTAAGGTCTAAGGCCCTAATATGTATATAGGGAGGAACTAGTTCAGACTTCCAAATCGAGGTTATAAATATACTTCCTTCCACCTAGGTCTCTTGGAATCCTAAGAAGTTGCCATGTAAGAAATCCAACTATCCTATGAAGAGATCATACGGAAAGGCTTTGAAATGACATGGAGAGAGAGGGGCTTAGCTCAGCATCTGACAAGGCAACTGGTACATGAACAGAGTCATGTTAGACCTACCAGACAAGACCAGACACCAAATGAACACCACGGAGCAACCCCACATGAAGCAAAATCACCTAGTCAATCCTGTTGGAATTCCTGACCCACAAAATCATCAGATATAGCTCCGGCTGGTGTGGCTCAGTGGTTGAGCACCAACCTGCTTATCAAGGGGTCACCAGTTCAATTCCCAGTCAGGGTACATGCCTGGGTTGCAAGCCAGGTCCCCAGTAGGGGACGTGCAAGAGGCAACCACACATTGATGTTCCTCTTCCTCTCTTTCTCCCTCCCTTCCTCTCTATAAAAAATAAATAAATAAAATCTTTTTTAAAAAGCATCAGATATAAAATGGTAACTGTTTTAAGCCATTATGTTTAAGGTTTGTTGGTAACACAGCAATACATAACGCAGCCTTTACAAATTCTTCTTATAGTTAATGACGAAGATTTTTTAAATAAGTTATATATTGAGTTGGCCAAAATGTTTACTTAGTTTTTTTCTGTCAAATAAGACACTTTTCATTTTCACCAATAACTTTATTGATGTGGACACTGAGTATGTTGGCTATCTCCCGTGTGGCATGATGTTGACTGTTCTCATATAATGTCTTGATTCCATCACTATCAACTTCGACTGGTATACCCAACTGTGGAGCATTGTCCAGCAAGACATCTCCAACATGAAATTTTGCAAAGTACTTTTGACATGTTCCAGCAGTCACAGCACCTTCTCCATACATTACAAAAATCTTCTCTTGCGTTTCAGTTGCATTTTTACCTCTCTTGAAATAATAAAACATAATATGCCAAAAATGTTGCTTATCTTCAGTATTAAAATGGCTACAAAAAATCACCAATTTTTATACAATTTTTTAAATGTAAACTGGTATGACAGCTGTCACAATACAAACTAACAAAATTGTTTCAAATAAAGTTGAAGACAAGTAGAGCCATCTTACCAAAAAAAAAAAAAAAAAAAAAAAAAAAAAAAAAAAAAAAAAACACCAAATGAACTTTTTGGCCAACCCAGTATGTACAAGACATTCATAAAAATGTTAAAATAGAGTTTGTCTTATAAAACATAGATATTTTTAAATCTTAAAGGGCTAGAATAAAGGTGCTGAGCAATACATATCAGAGCTATTATATAATAAAGAGAATCAAGTATCTCAAAATTATGTCCTCCCTTAGCTTTTGTGACATTGCATAGCTCAGTTTTCCTATCTAGTTCCCATGAATATTACACTTACATAACCTCTCTACCTAGAACTCCTTTATCACTTTATTGAAATCCTACCACACTGTCACTCAAAGCTTTTCCCAAACATCCCCTCCCCCTGCATTCTTCTCCCTTTCTTAATATCTGTCTGCCCCTACTCCCTCTAGTACCACCAGTACTTTCTATTTGTCTTATGGTATTTAACTTACTGCATTAAATGTTATAATTACTTTTGCTAGTATCCTGCTGGAATGTTGAAAGCTACTTGAAGACAAATACTGTATATTAATAATTTTGTCATTTTTGTTCACATCTACTATAGCATCTAACTACAAGAAATGCTTATCAAGTTGAATAGTTATACTCTGCTAACAGAGAACTCAAATTTCAAACACAAACACACGCTTGAAGAACCACAAAGAAATCACATCCTGAATATTACAAAATGTCTTACTATAATTTAATCTGTTAATTAAAAATAACCTTTCACTGCTATAAAATTATAAATATATGTAGAAAAAACAAAAGCTTTCTTATATGCCATATATAATCCACAGAAGCTCCCCAAAATAAAACAAAATACCAGCCCCAGTCAGTATGGGTCAGCTGCTTGGGAGTCATTCTGCTAACCATAAGGTTCCCAGTTTGATTCCCAGTCAGGGCACATGCCTGGGTTGCGGATTCTGTCCCAGGTCAGGATACCTTCAGAAGGCAACCAATCAATGTTTCTCTTTCACATCAACGTTTCTCTCCCTCTCTTTCTCCTTCCCGTCCCCTCTCTCTAAACAATCAGAAATAAAATAAATTTCAAAAAACCTTTAAAAATGTACCAGAAGAAAACTCATAATCTATATTAACTATCAATAAATTTTATGTGGATATAAAAGAATAAAAATAGATAAAGAGATACATGTAGCTTAAGTATAAAGATAATTCTATAATGTTTACAATCTTCCTGTAATTTAATCATGAATTGAATAAAAATCCTATTCGGGATTGTGGAGGGTGGGGTAATTTCACAAAATAATTCTCAAGTCAATCAAAAAGAAAAAGAAGCAAGGGAAACTTGATCCAAACCTCACATATAAAACTTTTCAAAATGCACACAGACCTAAATGTAAAATCTAAAAACTATAAAGTATCTAAAAGAAAACATATGAGAAAATCTGTGTGTGGACTTGGGTTAGGCAAAGCTCTCTTAGGTAAAACACAAAAAACACGAACCACAAAAGAAATTATAAAGTAAACTTCATCAAAATTAACTTTTCTACTGTGAAAACGTGTGAAGAACAATTTTAAGAGAATGAAAAGCAACAGACTGGGAGACCATATTTGCAAAATACATAATTCATAAAGAATTTGTACAAAGAATATGTAAAAAAATCTTTCACAATAATAAGAAAATACCCAATAACAGACAATCTGAATCCACACTTTGCCAAAAGAAGATATAGGTATGGAAAATAAACACATGAAAAGATGCTCAATGTACTAACTAGTTATTAGAGAAGTGCAAATCAAAACAACAGTGAAATACTATTACATATCTAACAGGATAGCTGAAATTCAGTAAATTGACACTATCAAGGGCTAGTCAGAATGGAAAATAGTACAGCCACTTTTAAAAAAGCATGGCAGATTACCATACAACCCAGCAATTCCAATACTAAATATTTTCTCAAAAGAAATAAAACATACATGCCCCCTAAGATTTGTATGTGAATGCTTGTAGCAAGCTTATTTATAACATCAAAAACTAAAAACAATCCATATGTCCATCAACTGGCAAATGGAAAAACAAATCGTGGTGGCTCCCTACAATGGATTAACTCGCAAAGATAAAAAGGAATAAACTGAATGATGTGACAACATTGATGCAACTCAAAAGCAATATGCTAAGTGAAAGAAGTCAAACACAAAAATAGCTAGGTAGTGTATGACTCAACTTATACTGCATAACATTCTGGAAAAGCCAAAACTATTGGAACAGAAAACATATCATCCTTGGGTAAGGGAGCACTGAGTGGCAAAAGGGAACTTTTTGAGGTAACAGAAAACAGATTAAAAACATAAAATACCCTCTGTGTATAATGCAGCAATGAGTTTCATTTTTGGGAGGTTAAAAGTATACAGAATAGCAACTTGTTAGGCAAACATAGTTCAATTAGCATTATCCACACAGTTCATTTCCTGTCTAATTCTCATACCACTAGTATCTGCCTCTTTTGCTTACTTGACAGTCTGTCCATTTCTATGAGCTGCTGCTGAACTTCTCATCCTATTATCACCTTCTGCTACTCTCATTTTAAAAAATACCAGCCAAATTTTTCCTGAATAACCATTAGGCGTGTCTTCTGAGCAGGCAAAAAGGGCTGATAGGCAGTGCAATTCATTCACTTTCCAAATATAGTACCTACAGGTGAAGAGTCTGGCCTGAAACAAGACAATCTAACTCCTGATTTCACACAGCTTAACAGTCTATTGAAGAAAACTAAGTAAGTGATGATTAAAATGAAGTGAAGAAAGTCAAGACAGAAGTGCACAGAGATATGGAAAGAAACATTAAGGGGACCTAAACTAAACCAAAGAGTATCAAAGCCCTCCCTTTCAAGTTGAATCCTAAAAGATTAGTAGACATTAGAAGTAGAAGTGTGGAACTAGGAATAGAAGGACAACGAATAGAGAAAGTAATTGCCAGAGAGAATAGCACCATTAAAGGACCAAACATAAATTAAATGCTAAAATAAGTAGCAGCAGAGATACGGACAATGGAAGGAGAGGTCAAGAGCAGAAGGACAAATGGAAGGTAAACTGCTAAAGGTTAAGAGACCTTGCCTAATCTTTTTTTTTTAACCTTCACCCATGGATATGTTTAATGATTTTAGAGAGAAAAAAGGGGGAAGAGGGTTAGAGAGAGAGAGAGAAAGAAACATCAATGCAAGAAAGAAACATCAATCACTTGCCTCCCCATTTGTGCCCTGATTGGATAGTGAGCCTGCAGCGGAATGTACCCTGACCTGGAATTGAACCTTCAACTTCTGGCGAATGGACTGATGCTCCAACCAACTGAGCTACTTGGCCAGGGTTAATCTTGGGTTTTTTTAGAGACCTTTTAAAGTCTGTGAACAGACCTGACCCGTTTGACTCAGTTGGAGCGTCACCTGTGAACTAGGTCACAGGTTCAATTCCTTCATCAGGGCACATGCATAGGTAGCGGGTTCAGTCCCAGTCCAGGCGCATAGGAGAAGCAAAAGATTGCTGTTTTTCCTCTCATACGAATGTTTCTTTCCCTCTCTCTCTCCCCCACCCTTCCCCTCTCTCTAAAATGAATAAGCATGTCCTCAGGTGAAGGTAAAAAAGTTCTTAAAAAAATAAAAAGGCAGTGAACAACTAGCTACCTAAGAACTAAAAGAGGGTCTGAGATTTTTTGCTCCTCAAAAAAGCAACCACTGCTATCTGCCACTGTAAGGAGACTTTTAAAAGGGTTCCCTCCACACCCAAATGCAGACACTAATTGAAGAGATCTATACACAGAACATTTTCAAACCTTACCTGTTGACTCCCCCTAATGATTTGCATCTGATAACAGAACTCTATATGAGGTATTTGCCTGCATCTTAAATTCATATCCATATTTTTTAATGATATGCTTATTCTCTCCATCTGAAACCACAGAATTATATATAAATTCTCCTCTCTTGCTAAATATGTATTAGATAATCATAGTGGCCTATCATATACCCCCTCCCAAAATCTTTTCTTTCCATGTCCAAGAGTACCACTCATTTTGTCACTAAAATCACATCATTTCACTACTACAGTAGTCTTCAATATTCCAGTCTCTAATTTTTTTCTCCATCATCCTACACAATGCTACTAAAATTACCAATTTGAACATATTATCACCCTACTAAAACAATTGTGCCTTACTGTTTTTACCAGAGAATGAAACCTAAACTCCATATCCTGGCAAATAAAAGGCAGACTGTGGAAGATATTCAACTGCCATTTCATCCTACCTTCCAACTTTGTACAAATCACCAACCCAGCCATATGGTTCTGCTCGCAGGCTACTGAACATGCCATGCACACTGCTGTCTCTACAATATTGTTCACACCATCCCCCTGACTAACAAGTCACTATCCCTTCATCTCTATTTACCCAAGTCCTATTTTTCCATCAAAACCCAGCTCATTTATTTGGCAAACTATCTCACAATGAAAGGTTCATTACTGGATGAAGACAAAAAATATTAACACAATTTGCACAGCTTAAGAGCAGAAGCTCTGAAATCAAACCACCTAAAGATCTGAAACTCAGATTTACTCTTTATTTCATATCCTTGGGCAAGTTACCTAAATCTTCTGAGCTTCCACGCAGCACTTATAAAAGGCTAATATCTGACTAAACTTCTTAAAAGTTGTGAAACTTAAATAAAACATATATGTAAGTGCTGAACACAATTCTATAAATGTTAAGTATTGTTATGGTTGTTTCTATAATCAAGAAGCTATAATCTAGTTCAAGTTGTGCCTAAGTACTCACTTCACCAGCTTGTTGCCCATCTCAGACAAGGCTGACAGAATTTACTAATTCCAGTATTTTCATTATCCTCAAAGAAAACTGAAAAATGGTGAATATTTATTCCCTTAAGATATAAAGTACATCAGTGATTCACCAGAAAAAGAACCCAGGACATTTGCTTTCCAGAATATTACTGCACATATCTAACCAGTCAAAGTGGCTCTAAATTAAGTATCACCTAGAGAAAGTATACCCATGCTATAAAAAAGCTAAAGAGACCCTGACCTGTATGGTTCAGTTAGTTGGTGGTGTGTCGTCCTGCAAAGCAAAAGGTTACCGGTTCATTTCCCAGTAGAGGGCACTGCCCAGGCTTCAGATTCAGTCCCCAACTGGGATGGGTACAAGAGGCAACCAATCGCTGTGGTTGAGTACTGGCCTAAGAATCAAAGGGTCGCTGGTTCAACTCCAGGTCTAGGGCACGTGCAGGCTGGGTCCCCAGTGGGGGGCCTGCAAGAGGCAGCCACACATTGTTTCTCTCCTTCCCCTCTGTCTAAAAATAAATAAATAAAATCTTAAAAGGGGGGGGGCAGGTAACCAATGTTTTTCTTTCTTTGATGTTTCTCTTCTTTCTCCCTTCCTTCCCCCGTCTCTAAAAATACGTAATGATCTTTTTTTTTAAGCTAAAGAGTAGCTACCCAATTTGTAATGCGAAGAATACAGATAAAATTAATTTATTAAAAAAATTATTTTTTTCATTGAACCAATCACTAAGTACAAGGCAAAGATCATAAAACAAAGACTAAAAGGACGCTTGCTCAGAAGGAATTGACATAATCTAGGTTAAATGGGAATTTATATGGGTAAGTTTATTTATATTAGTCAACACAGGACTTTATGAAATAGACACTATAATTTTGAACTATATATAGTATTCAACATACTATAATAATATACCCACTATTTAAAAGGAATTAGTAAGGATTTTTTATTTGTGGCCCATGTTACCAATACTGTAACAATTGCCAATTGTAACGGGATCACAATCAATCTTTAACTACAAGCATTCTGTACGTAGCTTTTCAAAATTCAAACTATTGTGAACTAAATTATCAAACTACAGTTAATTAAAAATTCAAGAAAAACGTTTACCATAAGATTCTTGCCCTGGCTGGTGTGGCTCAGTGGATTGAGCGCCAGCCTGAGAACCAAAGGGTAGCTGGTTCAGTTCCCGGTCAGGACACATGCCTGGGTTGCAGGCCACGCTCCCAGTTGGAAGCTTGCAAGAGGCAACAAAATCTCTCTCACATGTTTTTCTCCCTCTCTTTCTCCTTCCTTTCCCCTCTCCCTAAAAATAAATAAATAAATCTTACCCCCAAAAAAGTGTTTACCATAAGATTCTAGTCATACCAATGAATTTGAATTTATAGTATTTGCAGCTCTGAAGTTTTGTGTATTAACAAATCAGTTTTAAATTATATTTCATAGCCCTGGCGGGTGTAGCTCAGTGGATTGAGCGCGGGCTGCAAACCAGGCATCGCAGGTTCAATTCCCAGTCAGGGCACATGCCTAGGTTGCAGGCCATGTCCCCCAGCAACCGCACATTGATGTCTCGCTCTCTCTCTCCTTCCCTTCCCTCTCTAAAAATAAATAAATAAAATCTTAAAAAAAATAAATTATATTTTATTGATTATGCTGTTACAGTTGTCCCAATTTTTCCCCCTCTGCTCCCCTCCACCCAGCTCCCCCCACTCCCTCAGACATACCCACACCTAGTTTATGTCCATGGGTCATGCATACAAATTTTTTGGCTACTCCATTTCCTATATGGTACTTTACATCTCCATGGCTATTCTGAAACTATACAATTTTACTTCTTAATCCCTTCACCTCTTCACCATTCCCCCAAAACCCCTCCTATTGGGGAACCATAAAATTCTTTACATATTAGCTACGCAAATCTGAGCAAGTTACAAAAACTTCAGCATTTTAATTTAAAACTATTGAGATAATACCATGGCACATGGCAAGCACTCAATAAAGGCCCACCTAATCCCAGTATTTTATTTCCTATGCTGATGTAGCTGAATGTACATTGAGTTCACAAGCATCTCCTTCACTTCACTGTTATGGGTACTGTGTATGCTTAGGTTATTTACTTTCTTGATACTAAACAGATATTGGTATGTCCATGTTCATAGCAGCATTACTCATAATAGACAAAAGGTGAAAGAACCCAAGTACCCATCAAGGAGGGATGGTAAACAAAATGTGGTATAGTGGTACAAATATTATTCAACCTTAAAAAGGAAATTCTGACACATGCTGCAACAAGAAGAACCTTTGAAGACAATACACTAATTGAAATAAGCCTGTCACAAAAGAAAAAAGTACTTTATGATTCCACTCATATGAGGTTCTTAGAGCAAATTCATAGAGATAGAAAGTAGAATGGTGGTTACCAAGGGCTGGCTGGTGGATGATGGGGGCAGTTATTCTTTAATGGGTATTGAATTTCGGTTTGGGAAGAGAAAAAAGCTCTGGAAATGGACAGCGGTAATGGTTGCACAACAGCATGAATATACTAAACGCCACTAAATTATACACTTAAAATGGCTAAAAGAGTTAATTTTATATATTTTTATCATAAATGTAAACAATAACTTTTTAAACAGTTAACCTAAAAATATACAAGTACATCTGTTCCAGAGGAGATATACCAAATTGTTAATGATAGTATGGCACTAGGGGAGAATTTCACTCTTTTAAGTATACATATACGTGTTGTTAAAATTTTTATAAGCACCATTATTTCTGTAATGGAAAAAATTTCAATCCTAGTTATTTTGGAGTGAAATGATACATGTTGGGAATGTGCTTTAAAATACCAGAGCAAAACAGTAAGAATAAGTGGAGGGGAAATAAAACATGAATTGTTAAGTGTTGAAGAAGGATAACGAGTAGACCCAGAATTCATAACACTATTTTGGTTTCCTTTGTATTAATTAAAAATTTCATGATAACCCCAGGTGGTATGGCTCAGTGGATTGAGTACTGGCCTGTGAACCAAAGGGTCACTGGTTCAATGCCCAGCTGGGGCACATGCCTGGGTTGCCAGTCAGGTACCCTGTGGGGGCGTGACAGGCAACCACACATTGACGTTTCTCTCCTTCTCATTCTCACGTCCTTCCCCAATCTCTAAAAATAAATAAAATAAAATCTTTTTAAAAAATTCATGACAAAAAGTTAACTATCTTCAACCTATAATTCAAGAAAAAATATGTATGTTTAGTATATCTTCAAACATGAAATGTTTGAGGTTATAAAAATATTAGTTGATAAGAATGCTCTTTTTTAATCAATTTTCAATCACACAAAAAATTTATATAAGCTACAATATTTCATTTAATTCTTTTCAAAATAAGGCTAAAATGTAAGATCTCCTCTTGAAAAGCCTACTCAAAAAGTAGAAAGAAAAAGAATCAGAAATCCCATTGTTGATGTAAGTAGGAGACACTGTAACAATAACCTGAAATATAATGTATAAAGACAGAAAACCGATGGTGGAATTGTGACTTAGAACAGAAGATTAATGTTAAGTCCCTACCAAAAGGGACAAAAGAGATAACAAAAAATGTTATTTACTCTGCAGTACTCTAGAAAGACTTAGAATAGGCAAGAGGGGAGAACCAACTCCCCAAACCCCTGCCACACACAGACACACCCGGACACACACTCCTAAGGGAATGAGAGATACGGTATCCAGCAAAATTGAATTAGAGTGGCCCAGGTTTGAGGGCATCCCACACAGAAGGGAATTGCTGGTATGAAAACCGGGAGACTAAGCCCTGGCTGGTGTGGCTAAGTGGTTTGAGTGCTGCCCTGCTAAACCAAAGGGCCGCCGGTTCGATTCCCAGTCAGGGCACATGCCTGGGTTGCAAGGCCAGGTCCCCAGTAGGGGGCGTAAGGGGCAACCACACATTGCTGTTTCTCTCTCTCTCCTTCCCTCCTCCTCTCTCTAAAAATAAATTAAAAATCTCTTAAAAAATAACAGGGAGACTAAGTGAAAATTTATAAACTGAATGGTGAGACTTGGAGCTTTCTTCCTCTACCCAGGACTACTAAGTACCCTGCCATCTAAACTCATAACCTCTGCTAATCCCCGCTTCTCTTCACTATTACACTTACACACGGACAGAATAATGAAGGACTTTTATCTGAAGAAACTGAGAATCTTCTTATTCACCACCAGAGAAAAGAAGTAAAGGTAAAAACATGGGAGTTCATTAATCACTAAGCTATGCTCTTGCATGCCCAGTGAGCTTCCTATTGCCTTTGAAACTTTCTCTTGATTATGAAGGAACTGCTAAGGATCACACAGATATGAAGAAAGCTTCCAACAACAAGAAACCAAAACAAATAGAAAAGAAGTTGGAGGAACCAAAAAAGCAAAAACAGAAGAGCATGTCAAAGAAACCATGATTAATACCCATGAAGAGATCATAAATGTACCCCATGAAAGAGGAAGAAGATGCTATAATACAGTAACAATGAACAAGAGCTCATAAAACATTTTTTAAGATACCTGAAATGTTAAAATCCAGTGAAAGGGTTCAAATCTCCCAGAAAGTTAAATGAAAGACTATTTGAAGATCAAATTTTGAAACATTAACATTGCAAGCCAGACAATAAGGGAAGACCTCCAAACTTCTAAGGATATGATTTCCAATATAGAAATCTCCCAACAAACAATCAAGTGGGAGGGCAAAAATAAAATCCCCAAAACATATTCCCATTCATAGTAATAGTAGAGAAAACCAAACAAAGGAATAAAGCAAAAGACATAGGATCCAGAAAAAAAAGGACTCAACTAAAACTAAAGAAATTCCCAGAACATCAGCTAAGGAAGTCCCAAAATGACAGCTTTGCAGCAGGCCTAAAAGGAAACAATCTAGACCAAAGCAGAAAGAAAGACAGCTACAGAAGGGATGGATGGCTACAGGAACAAATGGAACTAGTAATGATAATCTGACAGATTTGACCATGTGGAAAATTGTACTGAGATGCATTTTTTTAAGCTGCTGGAGAGTACAGAAAGGCTTTGCCAGACAAAACTAACCAAATGAAAAAATGAGGCATGAAAAACAAAAGGTTATACAAGAACAAAACAACAACAAAAGAAAATTAATTCTTTGTAAACTATCCCAGTAGTGATAAATATTTGGTCACAATGATGAAAACTATGAATATAGATTTAACCTAAAATGATGTAATAACAATATTAGAAAGATGGGGAAAAGTCTAGTTTGAAAAACTTTTGAACATCTACTCCTTTAAAATCACTGACATTTCTACCTCAAATTAGTCAATTCTGAGAAGAGACTCTATTTTCATTAGAGTTAAATTCTGTAACTATACTTTCAAGTCAAAAATTCTGTAAAATGCTCTGGTTTTGTATTGGGATACTTCACAGGGTCATTCTAAGAAAATAAAATTAAGAGCAAAGCAAACACTAACAAAAATTAGAAGATATATATATGTTTTATTGGTTATTAGAACCAGTTAAGGTATTTTGTTACCTAATAATGCGTTTGTTCTGTTGTTTGTTATAACATAACTCTAAATGTTGGATACCTTTAGCATCTGTTCCACTTTTACTGCCCCATCTACTGATTCAATAAGAAATTCCATCTTACAGGAAAATAAGCTATGAACTCTTCAGCAAATTACCTCTGCAAGAACCAAAGCCTGATTACGTTCTAGTTTTAAAAATCTGAAGTGTTTTGAACATTATATTTTATAATAACTTTTACTTGATAACTCAACCTATCATGCCAGACAGCTGCATCACTGACAGAGGCTTAAGGTGTGTAACACATCAACCCGTAGTAAGTTGGCCTAGACGGGTACGTTTTTATAATTCTCTTGTTCATCACTCCTAACTTTCAAATCTACTGTCGATCCTTCCTCTGTCTACATTGACCCACCTTTTAATTTGTTAGGAGGTTAACAAAAACAAATTATCATTCTTCTGACTCAAATAAAATTGACTAAATGCCCTGCCAAGCCCTTTCATACACATTTTCATTTAACACAATTAGCAATCCTTACTAAAGACAAAAAGACAAAAAAAAAAAGTCCTACTACAAATAAAGGAACTTAATTGCTTAATGAAGTTGAGAGGATAGACCTTTTTTATTTTTGTTTGTTTTTTGAAGGAAGGATTTATCCCTTGCTTAGGTGTCTTAATAGCTAACTTCTAGTTCTGATCCAGATTGTTCAATCAGTGAGCTATGAGGGATAACTGAGGGGGTGCACTGAACCATCCTATGAACTATCCAACTTAGAGTAACACTAAAAAGAAGTATATATACCTAAAACAAAATACCTGGTTATCCACTCACTAAGATTTTTACAAAAAGCCCAGAGAAATAAGAACTATATTACAAACTAGGACTTTTATATGTGCAATCATAACTATACTGAATGCATTATATAATCACACTATTTTAATAACACTGTTACTTATGAATCTTCCTTAATTGATTAAAACAGAACCTTAATTTCAGTTATAAGAGAGTTTTAGGATATAGGCATCTCCCAAAGTAATATTTTCACCATTAAATTTACCCTCAAGACACAGAAAAGCAACCCCCTTTTAATTTTTAGTTTTTCTCAATAAAAATAGCAGCATTTTTGTCAAGAAAAAAAAGAAATAAAATCTCAAGCCCTGGCTGGCATAGCTCAGTGGATTGAGCGCGGGCTGCAAACCAAAGCATCGCAGGTTTGATTCCCAGTCAGGGCACATGCCTGGATTGCAGGCCATGGCCCCCAGCAACCACACATTGATGTTTCTCTCTCTCTCTCTTTCTCCCTTCTTTCCCTCTCTAAAGATAAATAAATAAGATCTTTAAAAAAATAAAATAAAATCTCACAAATGTTAATATTCTAGTCATTAATCAAAGAAACCTAAATAGGTCACAGAAAAACATCTTCCCCACATGCTTTTTAAAAAGATTTTACATATTAATTTTTAAAGAAAGAGAAGGGAAGAAAGAGAGGGCGAGCAACATGCATAGGTTGCCTCTCATGCCACTGAACCCACAACACAGGCATGTGCCCTAACTGGAATAGAACCAGTGACCTTTCCTCTTTGCAGAACACCCAACCAACAGAGCCACACCGGGCAGGACTTCCCCACATCTTAATGAAAAGCTCAAAGCTATCACTGCTTATATTTAGGCTTGGTAAGGTAAACTGTAGCCTTCAAAAGGATTCTAAATGTAATTAAAAACACTAGAAAAATTTCTCTTTTAAGAGCCATTTCACTTTAATGTCCAGTTATGTGCTCCATATTTTAAGTCAGAATTGTTAAAGAATGCTTATTTATTTTCAGTCATTCCAATACACTGACAATGTTATATCCATATTCACTTCCTCATTCAAAGAATTTACAAAAGCAAATGCATTGTTTACATATAGTAACGCAAGACTTCCACGCACTTACAACTTTTAACTGTAACCATTAAGACAAAATAGCTCTAAAATAGTAACCACTTAAAATTCTAGACTAAAAGTAGTACAAAAACCAATTTCCTAGAAGCAGCACTCTCCAAAGCTTAGATGTTTACCTTGTGCCAGAGTACCTGATGGCTATGCTTAGATGTCAAAGCTTTATTACAGGAAAAACATCAAGAAATAACTAATTGTTGCTACATACTCGTTTATAGCATTTTTAAAAATTGTGAAAATAGCCATTCCAATTCAAACATATAGAGAATTTTTTATGATGTGAGGTACCATTCGATCAGCAACGCTAGAACTGTTTGAGATTTTTCCTTTCAACACAAAAATACTTTGACAATACTGTGTATCAATGTATATTAAAGATCACTATGCACTTTTAAGCTCCTGGTCATATAAATATCTAATTTTCAACCCGTCTCCATATTGTACCGTCAAGATCTTCGTGCATCAACAGCTAAACGGGGAGGACATCTATTTAAAAGAAATGCTTTCTGAAAAATTATATGGCTAGCCTACATTTTTAAACTGTCTAGCCGAGTCTGAGAAGAACAGATAATTTGCCTTTTTCTGATGCTAAAAATATTTTGCAGCCACTTGGTCTGACCCTAAAACGTTAACGCTCCTGATTTTATCATTAGCTGCAGGAAAAAAGGGGAAAAAAAGAATATGGCTGAAAATTCTTTCTGAAGGATGGTATTTCAAACAAGACCACTCAAAACACTAAAGCCTAGGGAACGGGAAGAGAGAGTGGAGGGAGGGTACCTCATAAAACTGCACACTCCGGGCCCTGCTACCTCATTTCCCTAATAGGGATGAAAAGCTCAGGCCTCCGGTAGCTTCCAGCTGACGCCAATACTCTCCACACACACCCCCCCCCTTTTTTTTTTGACAGAATTCTCTAGTGCTAGAGCCTTGTCAAAAATATGAATTCCATGATCAAGACTAAACGGTCTAATAATCAATCGACCGTCTTTTACAAGACAAAACCCTTCATGATCCCATTTCCTCCCATCTCCCTCGGTAGCCAAACACTCCTAGACCGTCCTTCTAGACCGAATTCTACAAATCTTGCCGCGTATTAAGTGATAGGCAGAAACGACGTAGAAAATGAGAGTTTCGGCCATTCTCCTCGACTGCGACCGAAATTACAAGCTCCATTTCCTGTCCCCACGAGGGCTGCAAGACTGCAGAAAACCGGACGCCTCCCGCCCCCTCCAGGCAGGCGCACGAGGCCCCCACGCTCCCCATGCTCCAACCTCGCGGGCACGACAGGGTGGTGGGGGCGGAGGTGCCCTCTCCTCACCCCTCCCGGCACCGGGACCCACCTCGCGGCGGCAGCTTCACCTCCCCGTTTTCCGCCCGGGCGGCCTCGCCTGCCCCGCCGAGGCCGTGCCTCCTCCTCTCCTTCTCTCGCTTCTCCTTGGGTCTGCGCGGCTTGGCGTGGGCCGAGGAGGCGGCGGCCGGCAGGAGAGGGTGAGGCTGAGCGTGCAACAGCGTAGGAGGGACCAGCAGTTTGCGCGGCACTGGCTGAGACGAGGAAGCAGGGGCTGAGGACGGGACAGCCGTGCCAGCAGAGAAAGAGAAACTGCTCCGAGCAGAGGACGGGGAAGGGGCAGGAGACAGAGCGGCGAAGCTCCAGGACGTAGGGCTGCCATAGCTCTGAGGAGAAGGTGCAGCCGGAGGCTGCAGCTGCCTGCTGTTCCCGCCGCTGCTCCCTTCTCCGTTCAGTCTACGTGGCGCTTTCTTCTCCTCAGTCCGGACTTTCTTGGTGGACAGAGGACCTGGTGGGTCCCGGGAGGCGGTCTGCAGCTTGCCAAATGTCTCTTTCTCTGGGAGGGTGGCGGCGGCTGCAGCGCCGTGCGTTGGGCTCAGTGGCTCCGCCATTTTGCGCTCCTGTTGTATTTACTCCTCTTTGCTCCCGGGAGCAGGGCAGGGGCGGACCCAAAGCGAGGGGCAGGGGGAGGGGCGGAGCGGCCGGGTCACCGGCTGGGCCCTTCATTGGGCGAGCCATCCTGAGGGATCCCTGTAGAAACCAGTCAAAGGCGCGAATCTCCAGCCAAAGGGGCGGGTTCACTGAGTAGACCCGCTTAGGAGGTCACTGCTCCTTGGGGCGTGATTAGTGGCCCTGGAGAGCTGCGAGGGGAGGGTCTTGCAGTTATTGCCAGCGTGAACTCCCGAGGCCGGTGAGTGTCTGGAAAGAACCACCACTATGGACCCCAAAATTTGCGCGGGCCCAGGGCGCGCTCATTTTTCCTTCAGTGACTTCCTTGTATCACTTTCTCTTTTTTCCCTGTCGGTCCTTTTGGTCCCTCCCTGCCTGTTCGAGGCCCGGAAGCTGCATTTCACTGATGCTCTGCTCGAGGGAGAAAATTTTTACGGTAATTAAGTTGTTCCTTCTCGTTGGCAGCGGTCCGTTGATGGGAGAGGTTTAAAGTCACTTGGTGTTTTAACAAGATTTGTTGCTAAAAACGTCAACTCCTAAATTTTGAGGGAGATAACTTCTTGGGAACCTAAACTTTGGGAGTACTTCTGAACTTGAAGGTAAGAGTGTCTGTGGAGATATAACTTTTGTCATGGGACCCTTAAAGATTTTAATTTTATTGTAATTATAAATCAGACTCGCTAAGAAAAATCCGTTAGCGATATTTATAGATGTTTGAAAAGCAAAGTGTTTTTAAAATGTATTTCAGCGTTTAGTTATCATCTTGAGTGTTCAGTATTTTGTAAGCCTGTACTTTGATTCCTATTGAGAAGATAAGGAATTTGGGGAGATAGGTTACAGTAATACGGTTGCAACCAAAATGAGGAGTACGTTTTAAATTTAACTCTAAGGTCTCACATGAGATCGAAAGTCAAAAGAATAGATGGTAAAAATAAAAACAGTCAAATCAGGAGATGACCATTCGGAGGGTATTTTGAGTCTTAATAGGGGACCTAAAGTGCCTGTAAACTTTCCGGAAAATAGTTTAAAAGTAACTATCCAAGATTGCCAATACTTGTGACTTTATGAGGTTCGATTTTTATCCCCTTGCCTTTTTGTTTTTTTCTTTTTTTAAGACTATTTGTAGTCAAAATTTAATATTGGTTTATAGGCTTGTTTTTTTTTTTGTTAGGTGCCTCCAAATTTTTAAATGAAAGTATTCACTTACTTTAATACATAGCAGTGAAAGCAAGTGAAAACTTTGTAGCTGGAATTGACTGGCAGCAGATGTCTTCGTGAAAAGTAGTATTTGTGGAAGACTGGGCAGAGAGGATAGATCTGGAAATCATCTGCTGGTAACTTTGTGACCTTAGCCAGGGTGCTTCATCTGTCAGAACCTATGTTTTACTTGTTCAGCAAATTTGATTGCATGATCACTAAGGTCCCTTGGCATGCTTTAAACTTTAAACTCCTGCCTGCCATATTCAAGAAACTTTTCAAAATTACACTGAAACCATTACAATCAAAATAGCTTTCTAATTGTCGACCCTCCAGATAGAGAAAACTGTCTTTTGGATACATTAATGTAGTGCCTGGAAACTTGCACTAATTTCCTCATCTCCAACACAGAAGCCTAAAAAATCTGATTACATAAGGACCCAGCTAACATGAACTTCATCTGTGTGAATTTGTTACTCCTTTCACTATACTGTTTTAAATTTGTAGAGCCTGGGCAAGAATAGCAATGGAGGCTCACAGATCACGTGTCCAAATATGTAAGTTATAAATCAAGATGATAAGCTTTTTAAAAAATATATTCTACTTTACTATCTGTACGAATCTACTTAAATAATAAGCCAAAACACCAGGTTTAAATTTCAAATTCTCAGACTTTTTAGAGATGTCACACTGACTCCATTCTCTTCCCATTCCTAGTTTCTTCACCTACTACACAAAAAGGGACCATGCATGCATGCAATCAACATGTCCAAGCTTATGTACACACCTCTCACCCCCTGCAAATAGTGATATGTAATCAGCAACTGAGTCTGCCCTTAGATCTAGCCAGTCTGAAAGAGGAGTGCAGCCTCCAGGCAGGCATGGCCCCTTGATAGGCACCTTGCCATTTGCAGCAGAAGGAGGGTCCTTACCCAGGTCTAAGGGGAGTACTGTTATTGTAAAACGTACTGTTGTCTGTTGCCCATGTATTCAGTCATTCCCTTTCAACTAGATCATTCCTAACAACATTGAACTAGGAGAGAATTCTCACCACTGTTACCAGTTTCTGCTGGCTTTGTCTCTACTGTCACTAAAACCATCTACTTCTACATGTCCACTGTTGCTACCCTATTCTAAGTACCACCCTCTCTCACCTGAAAGACTACACTATCCTTATTTCTTGTCTCATTATATTCTAGTTTTCTCAAATCTGTTTTTCATTCTACCCAGAACATTCTTTTCAAAACCAGACAGGTCATATCAAGCTATCTATTTTTAACATTTTATGTAACCTTTTTAATTTTCAAGCCCAGATCAGTCACAGTGCCTACTTGGACAGTCTCCTCCCCACCCCTGAAGTGGAAGTCCTCAGGTAATTCTTTAAAAAAAAAAAGTTATTTATTTTTAGAGAGAGAAGAAGGGAGGGAGAAAGAAAGGTAGAGAAACATTAATATGTGAGAGAAACATCAATCAGTTGCCCTCACCCACCCCCAAACAGGGGCCTAGCCTGCAACCCAAGCATGTGCCGTGACCAGAATCGAACACATGACCTTTGCCATGCCCGGCCCAGTGAGCCACACTAGTCAGGGACTTCCAGCTATCATTTTAACTAAATCCCAGTGTCCATGCTAGTGATCCATCCAGTATTTTTGCCTCAATGTTTCTTCTTGACCTCATTTCTATTCTGTTTCATCCTCAAATTCCAATGGATCCTTCTTAATCTTTTTCATCACTCTTCCATCTCTGAAGTCGTAAATGACAGTGTTTGAATATTCAGCTTTTTGACTCCTTGACACCATGCCCTTGCCCTTTGACCTCAGGATAGCTCCCATACTCTAGGTCTTTATTTTTCATCTAATTATGGTTACTAGATACAGGATACCCAGTTAAATTTTATTTTCAGATTAACAGTGAAAAAAATTTTAGTATGAGTAAGCCCCATACAATATTTGACTATCTCTTCCATTTAACTGTTGGGGATTCTTAGAGATATGTCATTGTACTTTATTCACTCTGCATACTTTGTAATATTATGCATCACAGTATCTTCTGATATAAATAACTACCTTAAAAAGAAGTTATTCTTTCTTTATCTGAAATTCAAATTAACTGATGTCCCTTTTTTCCTGATAAATCTGGCAACCCTACACTAATTACACTTTCTACATTTTTTCCCTGTTCAACATAGAACCTTTGGTACATGATTTGTACAAAACATTTGCCAGCACCTCAGTTCCTCACACTCTAGTCTCTTCATCTCTGTGCCACTAACCCCCGACCTCAGGTCATTACCTCTACCTGCTCTTCTGCATTTAGGCTGATGACTATCTCTTCCATTTAACTGTTGGGGATTCTTAGAGATATGTCATTGTACTTTATTCACTCTGCATACTTTGTAATATTATGCATCACAGTATCTTCTGATATAAATGGTAACAATTCCCAAGTCTTTCTGTCCTGACGCTTGTCCAAATGCCAAGTGAATATCACCACCAGACAGAATTATTATTCATATCCTCTTTAAGAAGTTGGTCTATGCCCTGGCTGGCATAGCTCAGTGGTTTGAGTGCAGGCTGTGAACCAAAGCATCGCAGGTTCAATTCCCAGTCAGGGCACATGCCTGGGTTGCAGGCCACAGCCCCCAAACATCATCACATTGGTGTTTCCCTCTCTGTCTCTTTCTCCCTCCCTTCCCTCTCTAAAAATAAATAAATTAAATCTAAAAAAAAAAACGAAGTTGGTCTACATACTGCAGCTCATTATTCCAAAGTATAGCCATCGACACCTCAGACTTACGTAGCACCCATTTCCATCCTCCCATGTATCACTCTCTTTCATTGCTTATCCACCTTATCAATTCAAGCTACAAGTCTGGGACTCTTCTTTGACTTCTTTCTTTCCCTCTCCACATTCAGTCAGCCATTATTTCTGGTTTGTTTCTCTTCTCCATTACCACTGACTCTTGCCTTTAGGCCTCAAGTCAGCTTGGATTATGTCAGTTATTTTCTTCCTTACTGGGTCTATCTGTCTCCAGTCTTTCTTCTAAACTATTGTCCATGCTGCTACCAAAATTATATTTCTAAAATATAGACCTGGTAGGCCTGGCTGGTGGCTCAGTTGGTCAGTGTGTTGACACCATACACCACGGTTGTGGGTTTGATCATCAGTCAGGACATATAAAAGAAGAATCAACTAATGAATGCATAAATAAGTGAAACAAATTGATGTTTCTCTTTCTGTCTCCCTCCCTCCCTCTCTCTCCCCTTCTCTCTCTATACGTATTAAGTTAATAAATGAAATTTAATGTATTGAAAATAAATATATGTATATAAATAAAATATAGACCTGGTTGTGCTTCCATCCCTTTTCAGATGGAATAAAAGTCACACTTTTTAGTGTAGACCAAACCCATTCTTTTGGTTTATGTTTGTCTTTTGTTTTAGTATACATCTATAATTTTATTACAAAACCATGCTTTTGGCATTAGTTGTTTACAGTAATAGTAAGATGCTGTGAGTGTGTCATAGCAGATCTAATGTAACAATTGCATTCCTTGCTTCCTTAACAGAAGTTTAACTTACCTCATATCAGTTATGTACAAGTTATCTGCATCATTAATGCTGCAAATCCTGATGCATACACCATTTAGGAAGGAGTTGATGCTAAGGGATTAAAGTAAATGTTGATAAGACTGCAAAAGTTCCTTTATGGGACTTTGTTTCTTCTCCCTCCCCTGAATTACTTTGCTTTAACAGACTCAGATTACTTAGAGCTAGTCTGAATAGCAGCAGCACCAAAGAATATCACATTTAGTTCTTGTTAAAAAGCAATACCTGTGCAATCCATGTTTTATACCCCAAGCAAAGGTAATGAATGATTGCTCTAGTGTTAAACTCCTGCATTAGAGTCTCTTAAAGAAATAAAAGCATTCTGCCCTGGCTGGCGTAGCTCAGTGGATTGAGCGCGGGCTGCGAACCAGGCATCGTAGGTTCGATTCCCAGTCAGGGCACATGCCTAGGTTGCAGGCCATGGCCCCCAGCAACCACTCATTGATGTTTCTCTCTCTCTCTCTCCCTCTCCCTTCCTGCTCTAAAAATAAATAAATAAAATATTAAAAAGAAATAAAAGCATTCCATTAAGTTCTTCTAGATGGTGTTATTGCTGCACATTTGTCTGTGGGACACTTTCTGTGCTGTGTCGCTTCAAAGGGATCTTCCAATATATGACCAGTATTCCTTCCTTAAAGTGTCCTTTTGCTTAGATAGGATTTCACATAACTCTAATGATCTATTAAGAATGTTCTCCTTGTTGTCACATTGGTTTTCTAGCATATCTTCATAAATGTCAATAAGAAAGGCTATTAGTAGGGGGAACTGAGACTTGGTTGCAAATCAAGTCATTGATTTAATAAATTGGGATATGTATTTGGAAAGACCACAGTCCTGTAACATGGCTTTCAAATAGTTCATGCACTATCATTATATGATACTAGTTTGATCATTTCCAGACTGTACCAGACTTCTTTCTTGAATCACTGTACCCAGTGGTGTTAGAAATTACAAAGTATCTTTGGTTCCAGACAGAATTATTCTTCGTGTTCTGTTTAACAAGTTGGTCTACATACTGTGTAGCTCATTATTCCAAAGTTTAAATTCCTAAATAACCAACTGTTGATGTTGCCAGGCATGATAATTCTTTGCATCCTAATTATAACCTCAAGCTCCTGAAATGGATCTTTTAGCCATTCCAATAATACCTGTGATGCCAAACTTCATAGTTTGGGGGCCGCTCTTCAATTATTGCACTGATGTAGTTCATTTCCTCATGTAGATCCTTTTGAAGTGACTTTAAGAGAACTCAACATAAGTGCCACACTGTATAATTGGCTGCATTTAACTCAGTAGCATTTCTGGTTAGCTTAAAAGCATAATCACTTCTTTCATCATGCTACAGAATGGCCCAGAAATAATCATAATCATCTCTAAATTTTTTACTATAAGTGACTTGGGCCACTGGATTGGAAACATGTTCTGTGGCACTAGATCTATATCAGCTCATTCTGCTCTGTGTCTGTACAGAACATATGTGGGTGAGTCCAGGCTCAGGAACCTGTTGTCCACAAGGAATGCTCCTGCTTTTCCAGCCTCAGCTGCCATACTTCTTGCTGCTAGGGCAGTGGCACCTCAGGCTGTTCTGGCTTCCTCCCCTGTGTAGTTTCCCTCACCTCCTCAGTGCCCACCATCTTCAACAGGACCTGAAAAAAGCCATTACTGATATAACTGCAGTACCCCTGTTTCTCCCACACACCTATAGCTTCCCTGTTTTACCTATTCTGAACTACATATAATTGCCATAAGAGTTTCACTCCATGACCCTCTATGCATTGTTTCCTCTGCCTGGCACCTCTAACAAAGTTATACTTATCCTTCCAGATTTGGTTCAGGCCTCTCCTTAGCACCATGCTTCCTGTCCTGCCTATTCAGTGTTGACCATTCTTTGGCACCATCTCATTCTACCTCTGATCATTTAACATATTGGTCTCTGCCTGTAGCTTGTGAGTTCCTCAAGGACAGGAATAATGCATTATTTATATTTGTATGCATAGTATTTGGGATGTGGTCAGTGTTCAATAAATATGTGTTGAAAAGAGGTATATAAAGTACAGAGTTGTGATTTTTATAGGATGAGGACCAGACATCACAAACTTAAATGCCAATGGTCTTGGTAGTTTAAAAAACAATGAGAGGGTACTTCCAGGCATAGGTAAACACAGCTCACCTTCTTACATAACCACATCAAAATTACAACTAAATTATAAAACAACCATCCCTCAGAACCATCAGAAATCGAATTGGATGAAAGCCTGACAACTATGGAATTAAAGAAACTAAATGCATCCAGACTGGTAGGAGGGGTGGAGACACAGAACAGACTGGCCCCACATCCACATGTGGTAGATAAAAAATTGGGAGGGATATCTTGGGAGCAAGGAGTCCCGGTCCCACACCAGGACCTCCAGCACAGGGTTCCAGGGCCAAGAAGATAAATACCCATAATGTCTGGCTGCAAAAACCATTGGGGATTGAGTCAGTAAAAGACACTTCTGGACTCCCAGCAGTTCCTCTTAAAGAACTCACACACGGAGTAAGTTCTTTAACTCCCTCCCTCTGAGCTCCAGCACCAGGGTAGTAGTTTGAAAGGTACCAGTGGTATTCAGTGAGAAACTGAAGTGTCTAGCATCAAGGTGAGAGCTGGAGGACAGCTTTCTCCCAGACAGAAAGGTGGACGTAGGCCATTGTCCCTTTTTTTAACCCTCCCCCACCACAGAGTCACAGAGCTGGCAGGCTGGTGCCGTGTCTGAGACTCCATCGACCTGGCTAAGACTGTTTGCTTTGCCCTGAAGATCCTGAGACTCTTTCCTACCCAACTTAACCCACCCAAGCTGCTTTCCCTTGTCTCATGTATCACAACTTCCTAAATCCTCTCAAACAAGCAACAGCTGGCCTCAGTGAGTCCCCAGTCCCCATACCTCTTGCCAAGTAGCCCCAGGCCTGGCACTAGCAGCAACCAGCCTAGATTCAGAGTTTTGCATTGCCTGGTAGCACAAGTAGCAGCCCTCTCAGATTGCTTTATAGCTCAGGCAGGGTGGTCCTAGGCAAAACACAGGTGGGGGCTGACATTGTCATGCAACACCTAGGAAACCACAGAGGCTGTGCACCTAGTGGACAGCTATTGACCACTTTGGAGCACTTCCAAACTGCCCCTGCATAGCTGATCCTCCACAAAGGGTGGTCAGTTGCTACAGCCACTCATTGTAGCTTATTGGCCTGGGTAAATCCCTTCCATTGACCTGCCAACAACAATCAAGGATCAACTACAAGAGGAGGGAGTACTCAGCCCACATGAAGGGCACATGTTGAGTACCCAGTTAGGTTGACAGAGGTGACTGTGCCACTGGACCCTATAGGACACCTACATCATTAGGCCATGATACCAAGACGGAATTTTAGCAGCTCCACCAAATACATATTAGCAAACACAGGGAAGCTGCCAAAACAAGAGGCAAACATGGCCCAAGTGAAAGAACAGATCAAAACTCCAGAAAAAGAACTAAACAAAAGGGAGATAAACAATCTGTCAGATGAGGAATTCAAAACATTAGTTATAAGGATGCTCAAGTAACTTAAAGAACCTTAACAGCATAAAAAAGATCCAGTCAGAAATGAAGAATACACTAATTAAAATAAAGAACAATTTACAAGGAAACAATAGCAGAATGGATGAAACGGGATCAAATCAATGATTTGGAACATGAGGAAGCAAAAAACAACCAATAAGAACAAGAAGAAAAAAGAATTAAAAAAAGGTAGTATAAGCAGCCTCTGAGACTACTACAAGGGTTCCAACATTTGCATCATAGCGGTGCTAGAAGGAAAAGAGAAAGAACAAGAAATTGGGAATCTATTTGAAGAAATAATAAAACTTGCCTAATTTGGTGTAGCAAATAGACATGCAAGTTCAGGAAGCACAGAGAGTCCCAAACAAGATAGATGCAAGGAGGGCCACTCCAAGACACATCATAAAGCAAATGCCAAAGGCACCTTAAAAGCAGCAAGAGAGAACTTCCGGCCAAGATGGAGGAGTAGATAGACACACTGTGCTTCCTCACACAACCAAAACTAAGGACAGCAAAAATTTAGAAACAAAAAAACAGAATAGAGAGAAATGAACTGTTTGGAAGTCTGACAACCATTCATCCAGACCGGTAAGAGGGGTGGAGTTGGAGGCCGAAGGAATGGGGTCGAGAGGTCCCAGCATGAAAAAGCAGTGGCTGGCAGACATGGATGTGCAGAGCACAGGTGGCAGTTGGCAGACCCCAGACACACAAGGGCAGCTGATGGACCCAGTGGCAGACCTGGGGCGTGGGAGACGAGCAAACCCAGTGCGCAAGGCAGCTCGCTGTCCGCAGTAACACATTCGCATGCAGATAAAGCAGGCGAAAACCAACAGTGATACAGACTGAGCAACCCAGGGACCCAGTGCCGGGAAATAAAGCCTAAAAGCACCGATTGAAAACACCTCTAGGGGTTGAGGTGCCGGGAGAATCTCCCAGCCTCACAGGAGAGTTCCTTGGGGAGACCCACAGAGTCCAAGAAAGTACACAAGCCCACCTGCCCAGGAACCAGCACCAGAAGGGCCCAATCTGCTTGTGGGAAGCGGCAGAGGGGTCTGAAGTCCTAGAGAGAGTGGAGCAAGCACCATTGTTCCCTCTCAGACCTTGCCCCCACATACAGCGTCACAACCCAGGGACTGGGTTGCCCTGCCCTGGTGAATGCCTAAGGCTCCACCCCTCAGTACGTAACAGGCGTGACCAGACCAAAAAAAAAAAGTTCAAACAGAACAAATCAAAGCTCCACAGCCAATACTTTTAAGCGACCAAGAGATAGCCAACCTATCAGATGCACAGTTCAACACACTGGTGATCAGGATGCTCACAGAATTGGTTGAATTTGGTCACAAATTAGATGGAAAAATGAAAGCTACACTAAGTGAAATGAAGAACAATACACAGGGAACCAATAGTGATGGAAAGAAAACTGGGACTCAAATTAATGGAGTGGGCCAGAAGGAACAAAGAAACATCCAATCAGAAAAAAATGAAGACACAAGAATTCATAAAAATGAGGAGAAAAATAGTTACAGAGTAGCCATGGAAATGTAAAGTACAGTATAGGAAATTGAGTAGTCAAAGAATATATGCATGACCCATGGACATGAACAAAGGTGTAAGTATTGTCTTAGGGAGAGGGGGGTGTTGGGTGGAGGCGGGCAAAGGGGGAAATATTGGGACAACTGTAACAGCATAATAAAATATAATTTTTTAAAAAGCAGGTCAAATATACAGTAATAGAAAGTGATGAAGTCTGTGGAAAACTGTGAATATGTGCCTTATCTACAAGTTACATTTGCTTCTGAACTTATTGTTCCATTATGGAAATGAAGTAGGCATATTTGCTATACATATATATACACACACATACACATATATATTTGTCCTCACCTTAGGACAGGTTTATTGATTTTAGAGAGAGGGGAAGGGTGGGAGAGAGAAAGGTACAAAAACATTGATGTGAAAGAAATATCAATCAGTTGCATCTCATATACACCCTAACTCAGGACGAAACCTAGATATGTGGCCAAACCAGGAATCAAAGCTACAACCTTTCAGTTTAGGGACAATGCCCCAACCAACCAAGACACACTAGCCAGTGCCTAGATGTTTTTAATGTGAAGTTTCTTAAACTGTGCAAGACAAACATCATCTGTGGGTCAGACAGCCAGTCTTACTTCTGATCTAGAAAAGAGTGGCTTAGTTTGGTTAGGTAGCTTTTGAGAGGTTTGTTTGTTTGTTAAGCAATCCAAGCCCGACCTTTGTCAGTGGCTGGAATACATGCTAAGCAAATATACTCAAACTGCAGTCATAATAAATGTGTCTCAACCAAGATGGAGGTGTAGGTAGGTACACTTTGCCTCCTCGCACAACCAAAAGAAGGACAACAACAAATTTAAAAACAAAAAATAACCAGAACTGCCAGAAAGTCAAGCTGTATGGAACTCTGACAAGGAGTTAAAGAAAAAACATTTATCCAGACTCGTAGGAAGGGTGGAGATAGGCAGCACGGTGAAGAGGATTCATGGCAAGGGGGCAACTGTAGGGTGGGGGTAGGCAAGGTGGTGGCTCATGGAACTGGTGGTCCCACATTTGTATGCGGATAAAACAGGAGGAACAACTGGGAAGTGAGACAAACCATGCAACCAAGGTTTCCAGCACAGGGAAATAAAACCTCAGAATCTCTGTAAAAACCTGTGGGGGTTGAGGTGGTGAGAGAAACCCCCAGCCTCACAGGAGAGTTTGTTGGAGAGACCCATAGAGTCCTAAAAGATTCATAAAACCACCCACCCAGAAATCAGCACTAGAAGGGCCCAATTTGCCTGTGGGTGGCGGAGGAAGTGACTGAAAGCCAGCAGAGAGCTGAACAAGTGGCATTGTTTTCTCTGGAGCCCCTCCCCCCACATACAGTGCCACAATCCAACAAATTGGGTTGCCCCACCCTGGTGAATACCTAAGACTCCACCCCTTACACATAACAGGTGCACCAAGTCAAAAAAAAATATGGTCCAGATGAAAGAACAGGTCAAAACTCCAGAAAAAATTCAACTAAACATTGAAGAGATATCCATCCTATCAGATGCAGAATTCCAAACACTGGTAATCAGGATGCTCATAGAAATGGTTGAGTATAGTTGCAAAATAGAGGAAAAACTGAAGGCTATGCAAAGTGAAATAAAGGGAAGTGTACAGGGAAACAATAGTGACAGGAAGGAAACTGGGACTCGAATGGTTTGGAGCAAAAGGAAGAAATAAACATTCAATCAGAAGAGAATGAACAAAATAATTCAAAAAATGAGACGTTTAGGAACCTCCAGGACAACTTTAAATGTTCCAACATCCAAATCATAGCAATGCCAGAAGGAGAAGAGGAAGAGCAAGAAATTGAAAACTTATGTGAAAAAACTAATGGAGAACTTCCCCAATCTGGCAAAGGAAATAGACTTCAGGAAGTCCAGGAAGCTCATAGACTCCCAGAGAAGTTGGACCCAAGGAAGCACACAACAAGGTACATCATAATTACATTACCCAAGATGAAAGATAAGGAGAGAATCTTAAAAGCTGCAAGAGATAAGGAGACAGTTGCCTACAAAGGAGTTCTCATCAGACTGTCAGCTGATTTCTCAAAGGAAACTTTGCAGACAAGAAGGGGCTGGAGAGTATTCCAAGTCGTGAAAGTCAAGGACCTACATCCAAGATTACTGTATCCAGCAAAGCTATCATTTAGAATGGAAGGGCAGATAAAGTACTTCCCAGATAAGATCATTAAAGGAGTTCATCATCACAAAGCCCTTATTTTATGAAATGTTAAAGGGACTTATCTAAGAAAAAGAAGAAGATCGAAACTATGAACAATAAAATGACAACAAACTCACAACTGTCAACAACTGAACCTAAACAAAAAAAAACGAAAAGCCAACAGCTAGAACTGGAACAGATTCACTGAAATGGAGATCCCATGAAGGGTTTTCAGAGGGGAGGGGGAGATTGGAGAATGGGGAAAAAGGTACAGGGAATAAGAAGCATAAATGGTAGATACAAAATAGGGGAAGATTAAGAATAGTATGGGAAATGGAGAAGCCAAAGAACTTCTATATATGACACATGGACATGTGTGGTGGACTCCAGCCAGCAGAGTTCCACTTTGTTGTGGCTGAAAGAGAAAATAAATGCACAGACCATAGCAATCCTGTGGAGAAGAAAGGAATGGCAAGGCTACTCTCTCAAGGGGAGAGTGTCGGTGAATGCCTCGGCCACTCTTTCAAAAGGAGAGCATGCCAACCCTTACCTAGACAGGCTTTTATTGTTTTTATCAGGGCTTACATCAGAGAAAGATTTATTATCTATTACATAGAATATTGTCTACATTTTAGGTACAATCAAGGAAATGAAAATAACATGCAGAGGGAAATGGCAGCAAGCTGATTAGCTCTGTCCTTGGGTGAATTCACACAGGCTTTGGAAATTACCTTGAAGGTAGATGATACATATTTGTTGTTTTAGACCAGGGTGATAGAGTTTTAGCAAGAGCAAGCCATAACAGTCTGTATGTATTTTCTAGGCCTGATTCCCATGGGAAAACTCAGTTTGAAGGTCTGGCTCCTGCCCACCACTTCCCTTCTGCAGGTTTTCCATACAGAGCTGTCACATTTGCCAGACTGAAACAAAACGGTCCCCTACAGACATGAACTAAGGGGGTTGGGGTACTGGTGTGAGAAGAGGTGCAAGGCGGAGGGGAAATAGGGGGGAAATGGGACAACTGCAATAGAATAATCAATAAAATATATTTAAAAAAATAAAAATGATAAACTCAGAGAATGTGTGGATTGAAAACCCAACCCTGTAACCAATTTGTGAATTTCCTTTACTACATATTCTTCACTTTCTTGAACTGTTGAACTTCATCTCCAGAATAATTGTCTCATCATAGTTTCAGCCATACGATCAGACTATCACTGTGGGTAGGGGGAAAATGTTTACTGAGTGCCTCATATAAGCTTCATATCTATGGACATTTCAATTTAGTCCATGCTTTGAAAAGTCTTCCAACGGCTTTTTTCAAAACTGAACTGGAATTCCATGTTCATTCTGACTCTAATTTATCCTATCTTGCATAAAGTAGCAAAAGTCTAAAGCATCAGAGTTTTATTTATTTTTAAATATATTTTATTGATTATGTTATTAAAGTTGTCCCATTTCCCCCTTTTCACTCCCCTCTACCCTGGACCCCCTCCCACTGACATTCCACCCTTTTAGTTCATGTCCATGTGTCATATTTACAAGTTCTTTACCTTCTACATTTCCCATACTATTCCTGCCCTCCCCCATCTATTTTCTACCTACCATCTATGTTACTTATTCTCTGTACCTTTTCCCCCTCTCTCTTCCTCCCACTCCCCTGTTGCTAACCCTCCATGTGATCTCCATTTCTATGGTTCCTGTTCTAGTTGTTTGCTTAGTTTGCTTTTGTTTTTGTTTTAGGTGTGGTTATTAATAATTGTGAGTTTGCTGTCATTTTACTGTACTTGTTTTTTATCTTCTTTTTCTTAGATAAGTTCCTTTAGCATTTCATAAAATAAGGGCTTGGTGATGATGAACTCCTTTAACTTGACCTTATCTGAGAAGCACTTTATCTGCCCTTCCATTCTAAATGAAAGTTTTGCTGGATTGAACTATCTTGGATGTAGGTCCTTGCCTTTCATGACTTAGAATACTTTTTTCCAGCTCCTTCTTGCCTGCAAGGTCTCTTTTGAGAAATCAGCTGACAGTTTGATGAGAACTCCTTTGTAGGTTATTGTCTCCTTATCTCTTGCAGCTTCTAAGATTCTCTCCTTCATTTTTACCTTGACTAATGTAATTATGATGTGCCTTGGTGTGTTCCTCCTGGGGTCCAACTTCTTTGGGACTCTCTGAGCTTCCTGGGCTTCCTGGAAGTCTATTTCCTTTGCCAGATTGGGGGGGTTCTCTTTTATTATTTGTTCAAAGAACTTTTCCACTTGTTGCTCTTCCTCTTCCCCTTCTGGCACCCCTATAATTCGGATGTTGGAACGTTTCAAGATGTCCTGGAGGTTCCTAAGCATCTTCTCATTTTTTTGAATTCTTGTGTCTTCATTCTTTTCTGATTGGATGTTTCTTTGTTCCTTCTGGTCCACTTCATTAATTTGAGTCTCAGTTTTCTTTCCATCACTATTGGTTCCCTGTACATTTTTCTTTATTTCACTTAGTGTAGCTTTCAGTTTTTCATCTGATTTGTGACCAAATTCAACCAATTCTGTGAACATCCTGATCACCAGTGCTTTGAACTGTGTATCTGATAGGTTGGCTATCTCTTGGTCGCTTAGTTGTATTTTTTCTGGAACTTTGATCTGTTCTTTCATTTGGGCCATTTTTTTGTCTCCACTGGCCTGTTATGTAGTGAGGGGTGGAGCCTTAGCTTTTCACCAGGGTGGGGTAACCCAGTCCCTGGGTTATGATGCTGTATGTTTGGGGGGTTCCAAGAGGAACAATGGTGCTTGCTCCGTTCTCTGCCAGATTTCAGCCACTCCCCTCCCTTCCCACAAGCCAATTGGGCCCTTTCGGTGCTGATTCCCGTGTGGGTGGGTTTGTGTACATTCTAGGATCCTGTGGTTCTCCCCAAGGAACTCTCCTGTGAGTCTGGTAGTTTCTCCTGGCACATCAACTCCCACAGGTGTTTTCAATCAGTGTTTTGAGGCTTTATTTCCCCACACTGGAGCCCTGGCTTGTGCAGTCTGTCTCACTCCCCAGTTTCACCTGGTTTATCTGCGTGTGAATGTGGGACCACCCAGTCCTCCAGCCACCTTGTGCACCTCACCCCTCCATAATCCGCCACTTCTCTGGGTCTGCAAGCCACCGCTTTTTTTGCTGCAGCCCCTCTCCCCCCGGCCACCCTACTCTGCCCCTCCTACAGGTCTGGATGAATATGTCTACTTTAACTCCTTGGTTGTCAGACTTCCATACAGTTCAATTTTCTTTCAGTACTGGTTATTTTTTATTTCTAAATTGTTATTGTCCTTATTTTGGTTGTGCAAGGAGGCACAGTGTGTCTACCTACACCTCCATCTTGGCTGGAAGTCCAAAGCATCAGACTTTTAAATCCAAACTTGATCAGGCCTTTTTAGAAGTTTCAGATAATTAAATTGTTATATTCAGAAAATATACATTAAAAATGATTCAGTGTTTTTTAGGGCACTGGTAAACACAGTTGCTTTTATCTCATAGAAAAGAACAGGCCAAGACTATTTCTAAGGGAAGGATGAGAGTGGGAAAGAATAAAGACAGGCTGACATATATAAACGGTGACTTGAACTTCTAGAGGCACTACAATTCAGTTGCTCAAAGAAATTCTGGGTAACTTGAATATCCTGAAGCAAATCTAACAGATCCTAAGGGGGGATGACTCACATTTAGAAGCAAATAGTTTTGTCCACATACTGCACATGTCCTAGAGACAGAAAATTATAAAACTATGACTGTCACTAAGTTATTTCATTATTTTAGTTTCACAGATTCTACTTTGAAAAGTGTGGCTGTGTATTTTATGTGCAGTGTCACAAAGTAACATGTATCTTGCCTCAGATTCAAGTGCTGGCTGTATTTGATTCCGTTAAAATGAATAACTACTTATATATAATTAGATTGAAAAACATATCATTGAAATAGCTAAACTAAATAACCATCAAATAATCACTCTTGTAGTTAATTACCTTTTAAATCTAACTCAAGCTATGCCTAAATTTGTTTACATTGTAATTACAATTCTTAGGATTTGGGTTTCTAGTTTTTCCCCTATATTTGATTTCAATTAGTGGAATATAGTAAGTTTTAGACTAATGTCACTGGAAGTTTTATACTGTTAGTGGAAGAGAACAGAAGAAGAGAAACAAATCAGGTACCTGGAAACCTTTAATACCAAGACATGAAACCTGGAGTCAGGTCTGAGTGCTGAGCAAAGAGGATAACCTTTCTTTTTTTAAAGTTCTTGTAAATTTGCATCGAGTTCGCCTGGAAGTCTTGATCTTGCCATCGGACTTTACAAATACCACCAGTGTACCTTGCTTATCACTTTGATCTAGGTCCAAAGTGTGAGTAATGTGGACATTCTTCTCTTCAGCTTCTTCACAGTGAACTGTCAGTACCCAGGCATAAGAATTAGAGGTGTACACGTTCTCTTAAATATTGTTTGATGATGATGCCAAGGGAAGTGCGTCAGTGATTATCATAGTACAACAAGCCTAAAATAATGCAGTAGGTGTACAGTCATGTGAATTACAGGTATACAGTCATAACATGGTGTGCTTATAAATAAATAGATCAATTTGGGCATTAAATACCACTTATGATGCCTCAGACAGAAACTTTCCATTGAGTGGTAACACACTCTATGACTAATTGAAAGCAATCATATTTACATCATCTTGTAATACATTGCCTGTCCCTTTTTCAATAATCTTTCATGTTTATAATGACATGTTCAGTAATTTTTTTGAATTTCAGTAAGAAATTATATTATTTTCTACAGTTTCTTTATTCTTTTATATACTACCACTATGTTAGAGGTGCTTCTCTTACTGCATATTTATGCATCCCCTTGTTCCATTTATATTCAAGTAATTATTAGATAGTCTGCTATTTTCCACATACATTAAGTATTTAGTCAGTAAATACTTGTTAAGCACATACATGGTGCTAAGCAGTCAGCTAAGTACTCAGAATATAGCACTAAACAAGACAGACCTGGTTCCTGTCCTCATGGAGCAGCCCTTATTCCATTGTCACAATTTCTGTTTCCAAACAAGCTTTTCATCGATGCTTTTTTATTCCAGATTGTCATCTCATTTCGTACTCATACATACAGCAAACAGTGCTGAGTATCTGTGGTGTACCCAGCACCGTGTGATGATATAATTGAGAAGTAGACCTCAACAGATAAATTATAATACTGTGGTTGAAATAAAGTACTGATGTCATGAACTGGTGTACAATGAAAATACAAAAGGAAGATTAACAACTCTTAGCGAGAGAAATGAGGAAGAGCACTCCAAAGATGACATTCGAGCTTAATTTTTTAAGTTTATTTGGCAGAGAGGATAGAAAAAGACTTTTGAAGAGGAGGAAAGAGCGTTGGGGAAAAGATATGGAATAACGTTATGTTCAATGGGGTGTTCTTTGTGATAAGTTCACTGTAGTTCAAGTATAAGGGACATGAAGTGCTACAAAAGAAAAGGAATCTCTAAAATGGACTGCAGCCTGGTTGTGAAAGGAGTTTGCTGATGATTGCCTTTGCATGCTGAAAAGTCAGTGAACACATTTGTTAACTTAAGGGCTTTAATGAGAAAGAGTGAAAAATGTTCACGTAATCATGTTTCAGTGCCTGCTAATTTCCCACTGACTTCACCAGGTACTGCTTCCTAACTTTATCTGAATACTTCTGCATGCTGTGCGGGATCCATTTGCCTTTTGACTATACATGTAATACTTAAACATTATTTCAGTTATCACAATTTTTCTACAAACCGAATGCTTTAGGAAAAACTTGAATTTCTGACGTTAGACTTACCTTTGCTTTAACTAAAAAACTGTCAGAATTTCAAATGTCTTCTGCATTTTACACAACTCATCTCTTTATTTAGCACTCCTACTTATATTCCTATTTATGATTACCTACATTTTTATTTGAAAGAGTAAAAATATATTTTAAAATTAAAACAGTAAAATAGTGAAATATTTTGGTATTGATTACAGAACAACACTTAGGTAGCTTCTATCTGCTTTTTCTCTATTTTTTTTCACCACTTCTCCCCTTTTTCTCTATTTTTTAAAAAAAAATCAATGTCTCTTTTGAAGAGATTTTACCACACATACAGATACAAAAGCAAGGAAAAATACTTTAAAATACTGTGAACCTAAATAAAGCCAATGAAACTGAAACCAATGGTTATTCTTATAGGAGTGATTGAATTCAATATGTATTTCAATCGTGGAAAGGAAAATCTGAAAGTAGAATGTTTGTGGTGTTACAGTAAGCTTTTCCTTAATTTCAAGAAGCATGTTTTAAGAATTTACTGATGTTACACTCCATTTTAGTTACTGGAAATATAAAAATGAATAAAACAGCCCCTCCTCTCAATAGACTTGTTGTCTAGTGAAATATTAAGTTGAAGCACATGAAAATGCATCCATTTTTAGGTCAAAAATGGTCATATGTCAGTTCAGCCTAACGTATGTTTATAAACAGAAATTTGCAATAATTAAGGTATGAATAATAAGGTGCTACCTGTGCTGAGAAAGTGCTTCATGCTGCCTCGAGCAGTCCACAAAGTCTTCCCAGAGATGACATTTGAGTTTCAGAAAATGATTGGGAGTGCACCTTGTGTTCACAGGAAGCAAAGAGAATAAGGGCATTCTGGAAATAGGAAACAGCATGTGCAGAGCTGTTGAAATGATAAAGAGCCTAGCATGTGTGGGAAACTGCAAATATTTCACACTAGTTGCAATGCCAGATATCACTGGGTGACAGGAGACACGGCAGGGCTTGTAAGCAGAGGGCAGATCATGGAGTGGGATATATCACGCCTGAGCTTGATTTTCCCTTGAGACTGGTGAAATGTGTATAATCCATGGAGTGTGCAAGGCAGTCTGTTAGGGTTCAGAAAAAAAATACTATTTCTATGTCTATTTAACATTATTGTGTAGGTATTACAGTGTATGTAATTCTTATTGTGCTACTGGATGTAAATTGTATATATAAAATGGTGTGTTATGGGTTGAATTGTGTCCCCCTGCAAAAAAAAATTTATGTTGAAGTTCTAGCCCCCTCGTATCTCAAAATGTGACCTTATTTATAAATAGGGTCATTGCAGATGTAATTTGTCAAGATGAAGTCATACCAGCATAGAGAGGGACCCTAATCCAATACAACTGGTATCCTTGTAAAGGTGAACACCATGTAAAGAGAAGGCAGAAATTGGGGCGATGCTTCTATAAGACAAGCAGCTTTAAAGTTGCCAGCAGACATGGCTGGTGCATCTCAGTGGTTTGAGTGCTGGCCCTCAAACTAAAAGGTCACCAGTGCAATTCCTGGTCAGGGCACATTCCTGGGTTGAGGGCGTGTGAGAGGCAACTGATTAATGTTTCTCTTGCATGTCAGTGCTTCTCTCCTTCTCTTTTCCTTCCCCTCTCTCTAAAAATAAGTAAATAAAATCTTTTTTGAAAATTGCCAGCAAAGCATCAAAGCTAAGGGAAAGGCGCCAAACAGATCCTTCCCTCCCAGTCCTCACACAGAATCAATCCTGCTGACACCTTAATTTCAGAGTCATGGTCTCTAAAACTGTGAGACAATATTCTATTGCTTAAACCACACAGTTTGTGATACTTTATTATGGCAACCCTAGAAACTAATATATGGTGCATGATCAAAAATTTTGGAGACCTTGATTAAATGCCAGGGAGCCATGGAAGAACTGGATTATGTTTAAAAGTTCAAATTATTTGTCCTATCTTTATTTCATCTCTGTATGCAGTAATTGACTTGAAGTGATTTCTTGACTTATTAGTTCTTACTCTACTTTTTAAAGCCATTATAATGTGAAAACAATTTGTTCACATTTGTGTGTAGAAGAATGAATTAGGAAATCTTTGGCCTTAAGCTCAGAACAGACAGGGTAATGGTATGCAACAGTTTTAAGGGAAAACATTTACATTTAAGGGGTAAAAATATCATTTAAGCCCGTCAGGCAGAAGTGGAACCAAAATCAGAAATAAGGTCCTACCAACAGGAATCACGGCTGTGAAGAGTTTTATAGTATCTCATTAGTACATGAAGGACTGCAGGCAAAGCATGCATTGTTCTAGCTACGTAGTCTTCCAGTATTAAGGACAGCCAGTCCTTTTTATACAAGTCATACATTAGTTATGTGCCTGGGGTTCCAAAACAGAGAGTTAAATTTTCCAGACCGGGGATAATACCCTAAACTGAGATGTACCTCTTTGGAGCCTGTTTGTAGGTCAGCAAAATCCAGGAGTCAGCATTAATTAATGTATTTATGCAAAATAAAATATTTTTGTGTATTATATTTGTGGCATTTTAGATCTTTGTGGTTCCATAGAATATTTGATCATTTTTTGGCCTTATCTATGCAAGTTAACTAAAGCATTTTCAAATACTACTAGTTTTTTTCAAAAAACCACATGTATTTGAAATAGTTCTGCCATCCTTAGACAAGTAATTTTCAGACTTTTTTTAAAGTAGTAAAAACCTTTCATCAAATGAACTCTTATGTGGCAGCTCCATGTGCAATCATTACTTAGGCAGTTTACTCCATTATAGAGGACTATGCTTTGATATTTTAAAGCTTTGTTTCTTATAACTACTTTGGAAGTTTTATATTTTGTGATTATATATTCTGTATTCACTCACTGTGTAATCTATTAGTAGAATGAAGAGGAATTTACATGGATGGGAATAATATGCTATGGACCTATGATCTCATAGGGCCTGTGTTTGGAGTTGCTTTCCAGTAGTGGGATTGCATCCATCATCTCTTATTTGGCCCCCTTTGTGGCCAGCATAGCAGTCTGTGACCTACAGCTCCTTGTTCAAGAATATAATGTTTACTGCTCCTTAGAAACACATTTCACTTTAAGGGATGTCTTTTCCCTCCTTTCACCATTATTCTTTTAATAATTTTTGTCTCTCCTCTATTCATTTCACTACACTGTTGCCATCTTTGGACGCTAATAGATTCAAAAATTTGTTTTTCTCCAGTTTAATACATGGTTATTTTTCCTTCACCAGTGACTTATAATCATATTGCTATAAGCTGATAAATATTTGGAACTATATATAGTTTTATGAGGGGGAACCCCCAAAACAGAATTTATTTATAAAAAATTATGAATTAATTCCCACATGTTTAAACTTCAGTTACCTTCAAAGCACTCTCCATTTGATGCAATACACTTATTGAGACATTTTTTCCACTACTCAAAGCAGTTTTTTTTAAAATATTTTATTTATTTATTTATTTTTAGAGAGGGAAGGGGGGAGAGAGAGAGAGAAACATCAGTGTGCAGTTGCTGGGGGACATGGCCTGCAACCTAGGCATGTGCCCTGACTGGGAATCGAACCTGCGATGCCTGGTTCGCAGCCCGCGCACAATCCACTGAGCTACACCAGCCAGGGCTCAAAGCAGTTTTTAAACTCATCAATTTTGATGCCTTTTAGTGCTTCTGCCATTTTTTGTTTCACTTCTTCCACATCAGCAAACATTTCACTTTGAGGACTTTTTTCATCCGGGAAAACAAAAAAAGTCACACGGGGCAAGATCCTGTGAACAGGGGTCATGCGTTCATTTGGTCAAAAACTGCTGGACACTCAGCACAGTGTGGACAAGTATGCTTGTAAATCACCTACCATGAAATGGGCAAATGCGTTGAGAGTCTTCAAAAAAAAATTCACTGAGCTCTGACCAGCATAGCTCAGTGGGCTGAGCGTCATCTTGCAAAGCCAAAGGTCACCAATTCGACTCCTGGTCAGGGCACATGCCTCGGTTGCGGGCCTGGTGTCCAGATGGGGTGTGTGTGAGGCAACCAATCATCATCTCTCATCCCAATGTTTCTCTCCCTCCCTTCCCCTCTCTCCAAGAATAAATGAAATCCTTAGGGAAAAAAAAGATAATTTAATTTACTTTGGAATGGCTGCCTGGGTTACTTTTAATCTTTTAATATGTTTCAAGAGAAAATGAAGCAGTGGCAAGAGTTGAATTTACTACATGCAGTAGACAAAGTGCCCTGTGCAAAGGCAAGTTTTTGTCTTAAGATTTGCCAGTCACTGCATCCTTTTTAATGAGGCAACTCAGTCTGAGCCTGCATAACTGCCACAATTATTCTCCCAGATCTTAAAGGAATCCCAGCTTTCAGGTGGGCAGGCCTCTGCTGGAATAATAATAAGCAAAATAATTAAAAGCCAGAAGACTGCCCTATTCCCTTACCTGTACCCCATTCTTAAACAATTTACATAACTGGTAAAACAGTATCAAGGTCCTTCCTTTGAGTTCTAAGATGCCCATCCTCTCAATACCTTGCTCTTCATATGACCTGGTATTTCCCATTCCTGAGATACTCCTAGGTTCTACAGAAAGGAGTGGCTATACCCTTGGCTGCACTCACCCTCTCTGTGCATTCTAGACTGCACTGTCCCCGTCCTCTTTCTTTAGTACCTATTCCAATGTCAGTTTTGTAATCCAGAAATGTAATCTCTCAGCCATGGACTGCTTTCTGCCATTCTCTTTATGTTGAGGTTTCACACCTTTAGAAAAATTATCATCATCGTAATGGAGCTCCTTGGGAGAAAAGATTAAGCATCCACTGTCAGACAGCCAACTTGAACCAGAAACAGTAACACAACGTGTATAGTCAATTGTACAAGGATGGTAAAGAAATTTAGAAAACAGAAAAGTAAAAATCTGTAATTGCATCACACTAACATTAATCCACTTATCCATTGTTTGTACACCTGGATATATTCATCCAAGTCACCAGATATTTACGTGAATATCTGTTATGGTCTAATCACTATGACTTCTAGTGAATTAAAGTCTAGTAAGGGAACTGTAGCCAGGTAGAAATAATCACTAATAATATTTTTGTACATTTTTATTGAATCCTAATGTTATCATAGTCTTTTAATGTATTTCAATTACACTGTCTATTCACTCTTATATCCTTTATTTTATTTTTAACTTACAGCACAGTGGGAGTGACAAAGGAGGGGCAAAAAATTTTTTCTAGTTTCTTGACCACCAGGAATATGATTATGTTATTTTTAACCTGAGTCTGGAGTATACCAGTGTTCTATAATTCATAGAACATTGGCAAGCCGTGTCCCTTTTCTGCTTCACAGAGCCTGTCTGTAGCTATACTGCTTCTCCACCTACAACTGTGGCATCAGCTGTGGGTAGATAGGTACTCCTTACTGCCCACTAGTTTTCAATAAGGTGATATAGCTGATAGAGCTCACTCTCACCAAAATAGAAGCCATGGAAGAATAGGCATCAGTCTGGGGAGAGGATCATCAGCTCTTGGACCCTGGCCCAGCTGTTTCAGTCCCTTATAGATCAGCCTACACAGCACATGACAGACGTCTCATGACCTAAGCCATAAGAATGACTGTGTGAATGTTTTCTCATCTCCTAACTCAACTCTTCTTCATTTCCCACAGTCTTCCTCTTTCACCCTTTCTCCTTCCAGAATCCTGCTTTTCAAAAAAAAACTCCTTGATATTTTTTTCCGTAATGCCACCTCTCCCCTCAGAAAAAATGAAGGCCTTGTTCATTTGATCCCTTCTTGTGTATTGCAAATTATAGCCTCAGGCTTCCATTCAAGGTCTATAGTTTTAGCCCTTACCTGGTTTCTGCTCTCTTTATAATCATGATCATATTTTAAGTATTTTCAAATCATATTCCAGTATTTTTTTACAATGCAGTGATTCTTAGTATATTTAAGTATAATATACTTAGTATATTCTAAGTATATTAAATTGTACTTAAGTACAGTTTAATTTTAGAACATTTTTATCACCCCAGAAAGAAACCACGTACCCATTAGCAGTCATTCCCTAGTTTCCCTAGTCTTTTGCCAGCCTAGGTCAGTCATTAATCTACTTGCTGTCTCCCTAGGTTTGTCATTTATCACTGTTTGTAGTGAGGACAGGTACAGATGGGGGGAAAGGTCAGCTGTGGTCTGGAAGTGAGCTTCTACTTCTGATCTCTGCTTGTCTTCTAACCCTTAAATTTGAAGTTAAAACTCCTTGTCTCTTTGACATTTTCTTCCAGAAATTCCCATCTGCTCTCCAAAAGATACTCAGCTATGATATCTATAAACATATATACCTAAATTTTTATCTTATTTCATATCCTTAATCTGATTTCTTGTGGATGAGTAACACTAGTACTCATATATACATGGACGCATACCTACCTTGCCCTGACTTGTATTTCAAAGCCTTCTTGTCTGAACTTACAATGAGGTCACCATGCCTCAAACACATTACCCTAATTCTCTAATTCCTAGGTTTTTCAGATCAGGCCATACCTGTATCAGGCTGATTTTAGGTAAGATATCCATAATACTAGGTTACAGTGAATGGCAGGAGACAGTAGAATGAAGCATGGGGAATGGCTTGGAGAAAACACCCCTCTCTGGCATGTGCACAACAAGAATTGAACATGGGAAGAGGAAGAGGTGTGGGAGATCAGTCTGGGAATGCTCTTTAGTGGGTACTTTTTCCCACCAGAGCATCTTGGCCTCCCCGGTATCCCTATCCCTCTGGAGTGGTTCTTTGTGATGTCTGAGCTCCACATAGCCACCATGGGCTGTGGGGAGGGTCCTGATGACCAAACAATGTTGAAGGTGTTTGACTCATCATTACCCTGGGGAGAGGAGTATATATATAGAAGACAGAAGTCCTGAGAACTTAAACATAGCAAAAGTGACCAAGAAATCATGGAAACCACAAACCACAAGCATCCAAAGGTGGAAGAAGAAAAAGACCCACTCTCATCCTGGATCAAGACATAATAGAAAGGTCAGCTGACCCTACCCACACTCCTCCTCCTCTTACCCATCTAAGTCTTATATCTGCCACCCTCCCCAGATAATCCTGCCTCTGCTTGATACCAACCTCCTCCTTAGCTCCCCTTCCCCCTGCAGCCCCATTTTCTTCTTCCAACATAGTGTCCTCTGAGCTGACCTTGTTGCCTTACCAGGTTCTGAAGATATACAAGAAGATAAAAAGACCACTTCACATGACCTCAAGAAAAAAATGCTCTTCTAAAGTTGTAACTACTTCAAGAAGGCAGAAGAGAGAAAAAAGGGCCAACAAGTTTCAACCATTACCATAGACTGAGCTGAAGGCAGCCAGGCCAAGCCCAGTGGACCCTATAGAAACACAACACTTCAAAATAAGACCCCTGCTAACAGTACCTGCAGAGCAAGCTTCAGAGACTTGAAACAATCTGCTACATCTAGTGTCTGGGCTGCTGGGAAATGGCCAACTGCATAGGGACCTACTCAAACACTAAAGTGGAATATGGACCACAAAAAGTGGTTATTAAAATAAAATCAACATGGTATAAGAAGCCCCTCCACAAAATAAAATAAAACTAAGCTCTCTGCACAAAAATTGTGTTACATTACTGTTTGAGATTGTCCCTCAAAATGAGAGATCGAAATGGCAGAAGCTCCGAATCTTTGCTACAAAACAAGTCCCAGGTCCCCTCATATCCACCTGTGGAGAAAATGTATGTGCAACTTCCAAGGGTAGGAAGATGTCCTTTCTGCCAGATTACCCAGCTATGGCAGACCAATTTAACAATTTTTTATTTTTATTAGTTTTTAATTTTCAATTATATTTTATTGATTATGCTTTATTTTATTGATTATGATTATTACACTTGTCCCAATTTTGCCCCATTTGCTCCTCTTCACCCAGCACCCTCAACTCTAACTCCCTTGGGCAATTCCCACAACATTGTTCATGTCCATGGGTCATGCATATAAATTCTTTGGCTACTCCATTTCCTATATTGTGCTTTACATCCCCATGGCTATTCTGTAACTACCTATTTGTACTTCTAGTTTTGCTTTAAGATTTTATTTATGTACTTTTAGAGAGAGGGGAAGAGTGGGAGAAAGGAAGAGAAACATCAATGTGTGGTTGCCTCTTCCATGCCCCCTATTGGGGACCTGACCTGCAACCCAGGCATGTGCCCTGACTGGGAATCAAACTGGCGACCCTTTGGTTCACAACCTGCACTCAAATTCACTGAGCTATACCAGCCAGGGCCTATTTGTACTTCTTAATTCCCTCACCTCTTCACCATTCCCCTAATACTCCTTCCATCTGGGAACCATAAAAGTGCTCTCCATATCCATGGTTCTGTCTCTGTTCTTATTTGCTTAGTTTTTTAGATTCAATTGTTGATAGATGTGTATTTATTGCCATATTATTGTTCATAGTTTTGATCTTCTTTTTCTTAAATAAGTCCCTTTAACATTTCATATAACAATGGTTTGGTGATGATGAACTCCTTTAGTTTTTTCTTGTCTGGGAAGTTCTTTATCTGCCCTTTGATTGTTAATGATGTCTTTGCTGGGTAGAGCAATCTTGGCTGTAGGTCCCTGCTTTTTATGGGTTTCAATATTTCTTGCCAATCTGTTCTGGCTTGCAAAATATCTTTTAGGAATCAACGGACAGTCTTATGGAAACTCCCCTGTAGGAAACTAACTGCTTTTCTCTTGCTACTTTTAAGATTCTCTTTATCTTAACCTTTAGCATTTTATTTATGGTGTGTCTTGATGTGGGCCTCTTTGCATTCATTTTCTTTGGGACTCTCTGTGCTTCCTGGACTTGCATGTCTATTTCCTTCACCAAATTAGGGAAGTTTTCTTTCATTTTTTTCAAATAGACTTTTCGATTTCTTGTTCTTTCTCTTCTCCTTCTGGCATCCTTATGATACAAATTTTGGAACACTGGTAGTTGACACAGAGGCTGCTTACACTACTCTTGTTTTTTGGGATTGTTTTTTCTTGTTGTTCTGATTGCTTGGTTTTTGCCTTCTTATGTTCCAAATCATTGATTTGATTCTCGGTTTCATCCACTCTACTGTTGTTTCCCCGTAAATTGTTCTTTTTTCCCAAATTTTTATTTTTTATTTTTTTTATTGTTGTTCTATTACATTGTCCCAATTTCCCCCCCCATGGCTCTTCCCACCTCACTGTCCCCTGCTCTCACAGTCTATCTGCACCCTGTTGTCCATGTCCATGGGTCTTTTACACATGCTCCTTGATCATCCGCTTCTTTCCTCCCCATCCTCCTCCTTCCTCCCTCCTCCCCTCTGGTCACTGTCAGTCTGTTCCTTGTTTCCATGCCTTTGGTTCTATTTTGTTCATTTGTTTGTTTTGTTCATTAGGTTCCATATAGGTAAGATCATATGGTATTTGTTTTAATTAGTGTATTCTTTGTTTCTGACTGAATCTTTTTTATGTTGCTAAGGTCCTCACTAAGTTCCTTGAGCATCCTTATAACCAATGTTTTTTTTTTTAAGATTTTATTTATTTATTTTTAGAGAGGGAAGGGAGGGATGGAGAGAGAGAGAGAAGCATCAATGTGCGGTTGCTGGGGGCCACGGCCTGCAACCTAGGTGTGTGCCCTGACTGGGAATCGAACCTGCGATGCCTGGTTCGCAGCCCGAGCTCAATCCACTGAGCTACACCAGCCAGGGCATGACCAATGTTTTAAATTCTGCATCTGATATATTGCTTATCTCCCTTTTGTTTTGTTCTTTTTCTGAAATTTTGATCTGTTCTTTATTTGGGCCATATTTCTTTGTCTCCTTGTTTTGGCAGCTTTTCTGTGTTTCTATCTATTAGGTGGAGCTGCTGAAACTCCCTGCCTTGGTAGCGTGGCCTAATATAGTAGGTGTCTTGCCTTGTAGGGTCCAGTGACACAGCTCCCCTATCACTCAAGCTAGGTACTTGAGGTGCACCTTTCATGTGGGCTGAGTATACACTCCTCTTGTGAAAAAGGAGAAAGTCATTGATCCTTGATTGCTGTTGGCAGGTCAATGGGAGGGATTTACCCAGGCCAGTCAGCTTCAAGGACTGGCTGTGACCACTAACCACTACCACCAACCTCTGCCCTCCATAGAGGATCAGGTGTGCAGTAGCAGGGTGGTGGTGCTTTGATGTGGTCTATAGCTGTCTACTAGGTGCATAGGCTCTGGGGTTTTCCAGATAGTGCAAGCCACGATCAACCCCACCCAGGATGTTTTGCCTGGGGTCATCTTGCCTGGGCTATAAAACAATATGAGATGGTTGCTACTTGTAGTGGGCTTGTTGATTCCCAGGTGAAACCAAGCAGTAAATCTTGGCTAGCTGCTGCTATGCTGGGCCTGGGGTCAATTAACAAGAGGTATAGGGGCTGGGAGCTCACTGAGGCTGGCTGTTGCCTGTTTGAGAGTATAAGAAATTGTGAAGCATGAGCCAAGACCAGCCATTCATATGGAAAACTCTCTGTTAATAGCTTGGGTGGGCCTGTAAATAAGTTGTGTGGGATGGAGTCTCTGGGGATCTCCAGGGTGGGGCAAACAGTGTTAGCCAGGTTGATGGAGTCTCAGATATGGCATCTGCCTGCTGGCTCTGTGTCTCTGTAGGGAGAGGGTTCTGAAAAGGCCTCTGCCCACCTTTCTGTTGGGAGAATGCTGTCCCCCAGCTCTTGCCTTACGGCCAGGCACTTCACTTCCTCCCAGTATGCCACTAGTGCCTTTTAAGCTGCTATGATGGTGCTGGAGCTCAGGGGAAGTGAGTCTGCTTGTGTGAGTCTGTGTACGGGTTCTTTAAGAGGAACTGCTCAGGACTCCAGAAGTTTCTTCCACCAACTCAATTCCCTAGTGGGTCTTGCAGCCAGAAGTGATGGGGATTTATGTTCTTGTCACTGGAACCCTGAGCTGGCAGGCCTTGTGGGGTTGGGACTTCTTGCTCCCAAGATATCCTTCTTGAATTTTTAGTCATCACACTTGGATGTGGGAACAGCCTGTTCTGTGTCTCTACCCCTCCTACCAGTCTGAATGGATGTAGTTTCTTTAATTCTGTAGTTGTCAGGCTTCCTGCTCGATTTCTTATGGTTCTGAGTGTTGGTTGTTCTGTAATTTAGTTGTAATCCTGATGTGGTTGTGCAAGGAGTTGGCCCATGTTTACCTATGCTGTCATATTGACTGTAGTCTAACAATTTCTTTACTAGGTACTCGGTGATCAATTTAAATACAAGTGCTATCAGCAGAATACAGCACTGTCTATATACACTCTAATAGGCTTAATGGCAGTGGAGAAGGGAAAGGTAGGAAAAAAAAAGAAGAAAAAGGAGAAAGTCAGGAGGCTTTGACTTTCTTAGTCATGATGCAGAACTGAGCTGCCCCAGTCATGTGGGAGTAATTCAGTTCAAATTTGAATGCCCTTGAGCTTTAAAGCCTCCCTTATCCTCTGTTGACCTTGAGGTAAGTTGTAATAAAAGACAGAGCAGTCTCAAGCCCAGGCACCAGGAGAGAATAATCATGTGGCCACATCAAAGCAGAGATACTTATCTCTGGTCTGTTTCTGCCCAGCCTCCCAGTCTCACCCTCCCTATCAATTTTTTCTTCCCTTGAAAGCCTAGAATGGAATGCTCAAAGTCCCCAGTAGAGGCAGAAATAGTTGGAATTCCAATATTCGTAGGTTAGAACAGTGATCCTAAAAAAATTTGTGTCTCTCCAAGAGAATTTGAAGCACTATTCATCTTTTTTTTTTTTTAGATTTAATTATTTATCCCCAGAGAGGGAAGGGAAGGAGAAAGAGAGAGAGAGAGAAACACCAATGTGTGGTTGCTGGGGGTCGTAGCCTGCAACCCAGGCATGTGCCCTGACTGGGACTCGAACCTGCAATGCTTTGGTTCGCAGCCTGCGCTCAATCCACTGAGCTACGCCAGCCAGGGCACTATTCATCTTCAATACAATTTGAAGTTAAAGTCCCAACATTTTTATCATGAATTTAAATATTTACTGAGAATGTAATTTCTTACTGTAAATATTAATATTTAAAATAAAATGGACAGTTGGATGTATATTTTTGATCAGATAAATTCTATCCCACTTTGCTATAGAATTAGACTGGGGAGGTACCACCAGACAGGGTTATTTAGCCTACATTTTTCTCGACAATGCTAGAATATGCTCAATTATTTGAATAAGCACATAGTTGAGACTCAATTCTTTGCCATGTTGTATGAATGAAATGATTTTTTCTGTATATTTTTAAAAGCTGCTATTTTCTGATATTGGCTTGAACCTTAAGAAAAAATGCCAACCTGATCTCTGTGCACTCTCTGTGCCTGCAGGACACATTAGCTGCAAAATGCACACCAGCAGTGGAGTAAATGGGACTGATTGTATGTGGTTATTTAGTAGCATTCACTTAGAAATCAGATGTCTAGTGTTGTGTAGTATCGTTTGTGAACAT